>CAUYRT010052574.1:0-22300 GCA_963574885.1 Lepilemur ruficaudatus
TACGTGCATAGAAGGTGAATGATCAAGCCAGGGTGTCTGGGGTGTCCACTACCTTGGAAACTCATCATGTTGGAGACATTTCCAGTTCTCTCTTCCAGCCACTGTAAAATGTGCACTGGATTCTTGCTCACTGTGGTCACCAGTCTACACTGTGGCACGTCTGAGCTCACTTCTACCCAGCTGTAAGTCTGTGCCCATCCACCCCCCACCTTCACACCTTCCCCTGCCTCCGGCGACTCGCCTTCCTCACGAGAACAAGCTGTTTAGCTCCCACCTGTGAGAACAGGCGGCGTTTGTCTTTGCGTGTCTCAGCTGTTTCACTGAACATAGTGACCTGGAATTCCACCCACGTTGTGACACATGGCATGGGTTTGTTCCTTTTTGTAACCACACAGTATTAATATTCCATTATAGGCCGGGCGCGGTGGCTCACGCCTGTAATCCTAGCACTCTGGGAGGCCGAGGAGGGAGGATCGCTCAAGGTCAGGAGTTTGAAACCAGCCTGAGTAAGAGTGAGACCCCATCTCTACTAAAAATAGAAAGAAATTAATTGGCCAACTAAAAATATATAGAAAAAATTAGCCGGGCATGGTGGCGCATGCCTGTAGTCCCAGCTACTTCGGAGGCTGAGGAAGGAGGATCGCTTGATCCCAGGAGTTTGAGGTTGCTGTGAGCTAGGCTGACGCCACGGCACTCTAGCCCAGGCAACAGAGTGAGACTCTGTCTCAAAAAAAAAGAAAGATATTCCATTATAGGAACATGCACCACATTCCCATTACCTGGTCATCCCTTGATGGGCACTTGGGCCGATTCCCGCCTTTGCTGCCGTGAGTAGTGTATGATGGACACATAGTGCCCATGTCCCTTTGACTCCGATTTCTTTTCATCTGGGCAAATACCCAGCAGAGGGATTGCTGGATCCAATGATATTAGGTTGGTACAAAAGTAATTGGGTTTCAGACCGTGAAGTTTAAATCATTTTAACTAGGCTCAAACAGATCTTTATTAATCAAAGTAGGAACCACTACAATCAACACATTATTGCCAATGAGAAATAAGTCTGTTTATTCACGTAGCATAAAAATCCATGCTTTGGGATTCCACGAACTCTTGGAAAGCATCTTCTGCATCCTGCCGGCTGTGGAAGCGTCTTCCCTGCACAAAGTCGTCGAGATGCTTGAAGAAGTGGTGGTCAGATGGCGGAGGTCAGGTGACCGTGGCGCATGAGGCAAAACCTTGTAGCCCAATTCATTCAACTTTTGAAGAACTGGTCGTGCCATGTGCGGTCAGGCGTGGTCCTGGAGGAGAATCGGGGCCTTTCTGTGGACCAATGCCGGCTGCAGGTGTCGCAGTTTTCAGGGCATCTCATGGGTTTGCTGAGCAGACTTCTCAGATGTGACGGTTTTGCTGGGATCCAGAAAGCTGCAGCGGATTAGAACGGCGGCAGACCGCCACACAGTGACCATGACCTTTTTTGGTGTAAGTTTGGCTTTGGGAAGTGCTTTGGAGCTTCTTCTCGGTCCAACCACTGAGCTGGTCATCACCAGTTGTCTTATAAATCCCCTTTGCGTCACAGATCACAGTCCGATAGAGAAACGGCTCGTTGTTGCGTACAAGAAGAGAAGATGACACTTCAAATGACGATTTTCTTGATTTTTGGTCAGCTCATGAGGCACCCACTTATCGAACTTTTTCACCTTTCCGATTTGCTTCAAATGCTGAATGACGGTAGAATGGTCCCAAATTGTTATTTAAGTTCTCTGACGAGCACATGGTCAAAAACAATTGGTCACACAAGGGAACAAGTATCCGTGATAAAAGCGAACAGAAACTAATACGAGAAATATATACCAGGTACAGATGTGAAAGGCTCTGCACTGTAAGCTTATTAGGCACAGAATTTTACAATATGTTTAGCCTGATTGAAATAATTAAAACAGAAAATGAATTTAAAATATGAGTTTAAAAAAGGAAGTATAAACAACGGCCAAGCACATCTGAGAAATATCCAAATAACAAATTATCTCCAGAAATAAATTCTAGAAATAGCAAATTAACCTACGTTATACATTGAGTAAAGACCTTCGCAGCAAATTGCCGAAAACTAAAGAGAATTAGTGAGAGGACAGCTGAATTAGGAAAAGTTCACAAGAACGAAACATGGAGTTTCCAAGGACGGAGACAGAGAAAGTCCAGGTGTGTTTCGCAGGAGCAGAGAAGGAGGAAAGCAAGTCAGGCTAAACAATTTCCAAAGTGATGATTTTCTAGAATTGAGAACATCAGTGTAATCCACGGACTCAGGAAGCCCAGTGAATCCCAAGCAAAATAAGCAAAAAGAAGTCCAGCTGTTCCCAAACACGGCACGAAGGTTAAAATCAGCGGGGCGGGGCGAGACGGGGCGAGGAACGAGGCCGGTGATCCGTAAGGGCAGCCGCGGACGCACACACTATGATGCTAAATTCAAACAAAAATAATAACTAATCATATCAAATATAAATGATCAAGTGGTCCCATTAAAGGTTAAAACAAATAAAACACCGCAGCAATGTTTGCAAAAAGGAGTCAGAATGTTGAGAGAGCATCGCTCACAAACACTGAATGAAGCTGGTCCCTCTCCCTTTTCTAATGTGACGACACCGCACACTCGGGCACGTAACTCCGCGGTGACAACCATTACTAGACGTCAGGAAGGTCTCTTCCTAATGGTAAATGTGAATTCACCAGGAAAATACAACAGCTCTGATTAATATGCACCAAATAACACGATCTCAAAACCCAAGGACGCCAAAGCCAAAGAGGTCCCAGCTTGTCCCCAGAACCAGGTTTGGAGGTTAAACCTTCTGGATCCGTAAGCTCAAAATGCCGAGACCCAGAGGCACTTTCCACGCAGACACACCTCCCGTCTGTGTGAGGAAGCAGAGCGGCCCGCCATGCGTGTGACAGGCAGACGCCTGAAGGAAGGCGGGGGCTGTCAGGGAAACCACAGGGGGTCCCCTGCTTCCTCAAGGGGCTCCTGCCCCAGAGGGGGCATTGCCACAAGCAGGGGGCCGCGCTCCCCAGACCAGGTGTCCAGGGGACGGAGAGGGGCCTTGGCTCCTGTTGTCGGCGTTCCCAGCCAAGGATGTGCATTGGGTTCGGTGTGAATCCGCTTCTTAGAAGTGAGTCCAGCAACCTCCGGGCCTGAGCTGCCTTTCCTTCTTTTCCAGGTGGGATGGGGTCAGGGAAGGCGAGGACAGAGGTGGGGACCAGGTTCCTCGAGAGCAGTTTTGTCCCGTGACAAAGTCACATCACACGCAGCACCTCCAGGTTGGTGACAAGGGTAAAGCAGTGACCAGCAGCCCCGCACGATGGCTGCACCTTCCCTGGGGCCTTCAGGGTGCCTCAGCCTGGCCAGGCGTTCCTGGCGGAGCGTCCAGGATCCCCAGAGCGTGGACATGGACAGCACAGGTGGCCGGTGGCCAGAGCGGCCGGCTGCGTCAGCCACACCCTGAGGGGGGAAGTGGGGAGGAACGCCCCACCCTCTTCCTCCCACACCCTGTCTACAGGTGCTCTTGCACTTCCAACACTCCCTCTTATAAAGCAGATAGAACTTAAACTTTTAAGTTCCCTTTTGTGTTGTTTGCTTATATATTTAAAGTTATAAATAAATCAACTTACAGATCAAAAGCTATTAAGTATTCCAGAAAATTAAAACTATTAAGAATTAGAAAATTAAAGTAATTTAATAATGGAATAATAAGGAAAAGAATCCCCAATAAATGAGGCTGATTTGCCCACTGGTTATGAATTACCAGGTGGCTGTCCGTGTAGCTACAACCTGAACCCACCCCTTCTGGGCTGTTGGGTGAGGAGGGAGGCCCTGCATTTCAGGCACTTTTAACTCTTGTCAGTTGGAGAGAAGGGCACGGCCAGAGAGAGGAAATGTCATTTGGTTTGCTCATCAATGTATCCCCAGCCCTGAGCCAAGGTGGTGGATAGAAGGTGCTCCATAAGCATTCACTGGATAGGTGGATGGTTGGGTGGGTGGTTGGGTGGATAGTCGGTATATGGGTGGGTGGATGGATGATTTGATAGGTGGATAGATGAGTGGATGGATGAATAAATGAATGGATGGATGAGTGGGTGGAAGGATGGGTGAATGGGTGGATGGCTGGATGGCTGGATGAGTGGTGTATGGGTGGATGGATGAATAAATGAATGGATAGATGGACGGGTGGATGGATAGATGAATGAATGGATGGATGGGTGAGTGGATAAGTAGATGGGTGTATAGGTGGATGGATGGATGGATAGGTGGGTATAAGGATGGGTGGATGGATGGATGGGTGGACAGGTGAATGAATGGAAGGATGGATGGGTGGGTGTATGGATGATGGATGGTTGGATGGGTAGGTGGGTGGGTGGATGGATGAGTGGGTAGGTGTGTGGATGGATGGATAGGTGATGGATGGGTGGGTGGGTAGGTATGTGGACAGGTGGCTAGGTGATGGATGGGTGGACAGGTGGATGAATGGAAGGATGGATGGGTGGATGTATGGATGATGGATGGTTGGATGGGTAGATGGATGAGTGGATGGGTGTATGTATGGATGGATGGCTAGGTGATGGATGGGTGGACAGGTGGATGAGTGGATGGATGGATGGGTGGGTGGGTGGACAGGTGGATGGATAGGTGCGTATATGGGTGGATGGATAGATAGATGGGTGTATGAATGGATGGCTGGATAGGTGGATGGATGGGTGGGTGCATCATTTTCTTCTGAAATTACTTAGGTAGCTATATCCACCCCGTCTGAAGGATATCCAACCTGCTCACTCCCCCTGCTTCATAATTCCTGCTCTGTGAAGGCAAAGGGTGCATCCCTTTAGTCCAAAGCTCTGGGCTGGAAAGAAACTGAATACCACAGAGTCAAAAACGCAGGTCTGGGGCCACCGGGGAAGTCAGGACACACTCAGTGTCCACTGCACGGGCCACCAGGCCGAGGACTCACAGCGGTTCCTGTGGACCCCACAGGCTGACATTGTTGGAAGTCAGCAAAATAATCAACAGTGACGAAGACGATTATCAATTTCTGCACCTCGATTTTGTCCAACTGACCTTGAAGAGTGATGATTTGTGTCCTGTAACCCTGTCAACAATGTGGGGTTTTTGTTCACGAGCTAGTCAAGCCCGTCTCACCGGCCTGACGGCAGAGACACCAGAAAACCGCCCGCCGCCGGGGCCCGGGGGGGAGACCAGCTGCTCCCGAGCCAGGCTTCACAGCTGGGACGCTGAGCAGCCGCTGGCCAGCACGTGGCTCTGGACGGTGCGTTCACCTCCCCGACCCACCAGGAGCCAAAGGAGCCCACGAACCACTACAGGTGACGCACCGGGACCGGGAGGCTCTCCAAGGACGGTAGCTATTGGCACCTCAAATACCGTGTCTTGGATCCACAGAGGGCGTAGGTATAAAGTGTGATGTCAACTCTGTGTTAAGTTGAGCAGGGACCAAACCACTTATTCCCTCAAATAGGCAGTACTGAGCGTATCAGAGGCAGGTACCGGCACACGCACGCACACACATCCAAACGTACCGCGATGCCCAGCAGAATTCGCGACACTCAGCTCATGTGCTAGGAGAAAAGCACACGTGGTCTCTACTTACCGTTCTCCTCGGCGCTGGGGCTCAGGGCCGGGGTCCCTGCACTCTGTCCCCTGGACCTTGCTGTCCTCCGGAGAAAACGTAAAGTCAGCGTCTGATGGGGCTGCCGGGATCAGCACGCCCTGGTGCGTCCATGCAGATGTGCGCAAACCCTGTCTCCAGCCAGCCTCGAGGGTCCTGTCCTACCATCCTACCCGTCTGGGACATCCCGCCCAGGGACCACACCCAGAAAACTGCGGAGAAGAGGGCAAGGCATGCAAGTTTTTGCTTTGTTATGATTTAAGGTCAGTGTAACTATATATTCAAAGTCACTGTGGTCAAAGGAGCATAACCAAAAATGGTGGCCACCAATTGTCGGAGGAAAGGAGCAGTTTTCTGGGGCTATTTTGCCCACACGGCATGCAGATTCCGCCCAGTCTTTCTGCAGCTGTGACTCGAACTTGGACACGCACCTCCACAGCACATTCCAAGAACCAGACCGTTTTTTAAAATTAATTTTTAATAATGTGTAATAATCTGAGTAGCCCTGGTCTGTGTGCAGAATTAGAATTCCTCTGATAGAAAAAGAAATATTTGTGCAGAGTCTTATGAGCAAAGTTGGCCTGAGGCTTCCGAGCTGATTGAGAAACCGCGGGATGCGGCGGCTTAACCCCTTCCCTGCCGCCTCCCGCCCCCCGCGCCAGCCGGGGGAGTCGCGGTGGCTTTATTAGCTAGACGGAGACGAGGAAGGGAGGCGTCCGGATATTACAAGAGAGACTACTTGAAATTGAACACGGCTTTATTTAAAAATGCCCAGAGACCGTGAGGTTGCAGGGTGACACATTCATCCCTCAGGCACGAAGCCCCGGTGTCCCCCACGGTCACCAATGTGAGCCCCCATCTTGCTCACGCTCCTGCTGGGACAAGACCGCCACCTCGGTCTCCGTGGACTCACTTGTGGGCAGGGAGTCCCAAGGCCAATGGCCACACGACATGGCCAGCCTCACTCTTTCCTAGAGGGGTGCGGCTGGCAGGCAGCAGGGAGGGTCATCGGGACACCTGTGCCCCCGCAGGGCCAGAGCCTGGGGAGGCTGCTGCAGAGGGGACCTCAACGCACGTCAGTCCCTTAACTCTGCCGTCCAGGGGAACCTGGTCCCGGCCTTTCCCTGACCCCAGACTCGCCTGCCCTCGTTCTCTGGTGACAATTATATTCATCAATGATTTCTGGTGACTCAAGAACACTGAGTCTGTGGTTCAAAAGATGCTCTTCCCAAAACCAGGTTGAAAAGAAATACATTTCCAGTCCCCATTCCGCACGGGGAAAATCAGACCTAAAACCAAAGCTGTGAAATTTCGGAAGAATGAAATCTTGAAAGAACAAAGGCAGCTGCCAGGGGTGAGGTATCCTTTTCTGTCCAGCCGTCACTTGGAGGCCCTGGGAGCCGCGGTGCCCTGCGTACCGTGAGCTGCTTCAGGACGGTGGTCGCGGGCAGTGTTTGGGTTACAAACTGGACGCGCTTCGTGGTGAGCGTCTGAAACAAAAGAAAAATCTGTCCATACCTTCAACAGCATCAGCTGACTTTCCCCTGTGCTTTGGAGCAGATCACATGACAAATCTCGTCAACCAAGGACCACATAAGGTGAGCCCATGGCGAACTGAGTTTGTCTGAATTGACCGGTTAGTCTATATCGGCAGCTGCCCTTGGTCACAGCCAGAAACAAGCCCCACGGAACTGTGGGGTCCATGTGTTTTCACTCACTTCAGGAGAGAGACCACATGGCGTCTGGCCACACCTGTCCCAAATTCCCATGTGACATCCTGGCCAGCCGCTCAGCAGACCCACCACGTGGACACGTGGACACGTGGACGTGAGGCACCTTGCAGCGGTGGCTGGTTCCTCCCATCAGAAGAGCCCGTGAGGCCCCAGCTGTCTGGTGGCTGTGCACAGCCCTGGCGGGTCCTCCGCCCGTAAACGACAGGGAAGGGTCGGCCGGCCGGGCTGGCCCCGGTCCACCTGGCACGCTCACCTTCTCACTTGGCGTCTCCCTTGTGCTTCAGGCGTGTGTTTATTAACCAAGAATCCATGTTCAGCAAGTGTGTAGCCGCCTTTTCTAGAGCCTATGACCTATACCATCTGACGCTTTCCCCCGTAGGGATCTTCTTAGACAGCCGTGAACTTGGGGGGCATCAGGTCCTTGCAACACTGGGACATTCAGTGGCTCTGTGGGGTCCCCGCCCTCACGCAGCCCTGGAAGCCGCTTGATGCCCATGTGTCGAGCTCGCCGCACCCAAGACAGCAAATCCTCTGGGGGAGGAATGCACGTGTTGATGAATGGAGCTGCTTTGAAGGCTCCGCTGGAACTTTCTGTTTGGGGTGGGGGGGTGGTGCCGGCATTTCACGACTGGTGCATTAACTCAGCGACGCACCTGCCCTGCTTTTCCCTCCAGGACGCAGTGAGTTTTCAGGTGAACTGATTTCAGTCTATGTTGATCCACACCTGTGACCATGACAAAGTCACCGTGGCCGTCAGAGAGCACGGACACGTGGTGCCCCAGCCCATGGGAGGCCCTGTGAAGAGCCCCCGACCCCCCGACCTCGGCTCTGCACCACTCGCTCTGCCTCGTCTGCGTCGGAAGCAACTGAACCAGCTCACGGGGACTTTCCCAGGTCCCTTCCTGGTCCCCAGTCCGCAGCAGAGTGAAGGCTGGGCCCGGGGAGGGGACAGGGCAGGCCCCACGGATTTCTCTGTGGTCTAGGTGCTTTCTTGTAAGTTAAGGTACACGCGAGTGAGGAGCTGCACCCAGACGGGGCAGGAAGCCCTGCACCTGGCAGGTGAGAGTGCTCCCCTGGTGAGACGGGGCATCACCAGCCTGGAGCCACCTCCCGTTGCTCCCCTAACAGCCCCACCCGCCACCGTTGGCACCCCACTGCCAAGCTGCCTACGTGGGTGCTGGCGGACCATGGGGGATGGGTCAGGGGTGCCCTGAGGAGCACAGATCGGGTTCCTGAGGGGCGGTGGGTGGGGAGTTCGTGCAGAGCCTGCTGCCGCGCTGGGCAGGGCAGGACACCACCACGCACCCGCAAAGCCACATCTGGAAGCCAGAGGCCAAAGAGGCCCAGCTGAAGCAGCCTGTCGGTGGGCACAGGCCACATGGAAGGGGGCAGGGGAGCTCAGGACGGGTGCAGCCGACAGCCAGCCCGAGGAAGGCTTTCCTCGCTCACAAGGCCAGAGACAGGAAGCATTGTACGCTCAGTTCCTTACTTTAACTTGCAAGGGAGTTCAAACATGTTTATAAAAGTCTCTGAAATGTCTGTTCAAAAGGTTTTATCATCACCAAAGGCATTTTTTTAAAACATAAAGCATAGCAAACTCAAGCAGATCTGGTGTGAAGCAGGAAGAACCAGCCATATGTAAATAGCATTGGGACTTCAATGTGGGGAGCAAGAAATGAAAATGGGGTCTCCAGACATCTAAGTCCAAATGTGGGTTTCTTCCCCGCAAAACCTTCTGGTGTGCCCTGGAGAATGTCTGTGTCTCAGTTTCCACATCATCTAAGATGAAGCCATAAAATCCCACAGAAATGAGCTGCCTCGAACCCTTTCTTCAAACAAGGAGCTCGCTAGTAACAGATATTTCACTGGAATGTGCCTACTCTAAATCGCCGCAAACATAGCTCAAATCACAAAGGCCCCAACGAGATTCATTTGATAAAACCGAAGTTTTTTATTTTCATAACATTTTTTGTTCCAGATTCATGAACGGTGCGATTTGGGGGCTGCTCTCCGAGCTGCCTGCGTTTCAAATGCTCACAAGTGCCTAAAATAACATTAACGCAGACAGGTCACGATACAGACTAAGGAAACCTGTTTGCCAAGCTCCCGTTTACAAATCTACGTGGTCATTAACAGCAATATCTCATGGCCTTAAAAAAACAGAATAATTTTTCTAAGAACTTTCGCCAAAACAAAATAAAGGTGAGAAAGTAAAATCTAAAGTGTATTTTATCTTATAAATGTATGAAATTTTAAAATAGAATTTAAATACATAAAGAATTTTTTTTTAATTTCCAGGAACAAACTTTATTATTTTACAATGAGAAAGAATCCTCTTTCTTGAAAAAAAATTAAATTTGAGTGCTGCGTAATAGAGCCAGCTGCTGACCAAGGACACATGTAGCTCCCCTCAGATCTGTGTTGAAGGTACCTTACCAAGCAGATGAAAATTTGAATATAAAATCCAACAAATACCGATTTCTCTTTCCACCTCTAGCATGGCTATGGTCATCTTGCAGTTTTCCTGATCAGGAACACAACGAGAAAATTCCACATTCTCTGGCTCCTGGGCGGGGCGGTGGGAGGGGAACTTGTAGGTTAATTTGGGGTCAGGTCTTGGTTCCAACCCCCCTGGAGTTAGAGGAGTTTCTAAACAGCGCTTTTGAGGCACTTTGGTTCCTCCAGAAATACCCTCCAGCCCTGTGCACCCCTCTCCTGGGCAGGAAAGAGCAGGAATATCATCTTCTGTCCCACCCGGCAGGTCAGGGGACCCGGGATGCAGCCCCTGGGGAGGATGGTGGCGGGTGCCCAGGACCCGTGTGAAACAGAGACACCTGCTGGCGGGGCCGGGCAGCCCGGGGGCAGGTGCTCACAGCCGGGAGGGATGAAGCGTCTCCGCTCTGTCCTGGGCTCCAAATGGTGGAGGAGAGGAGTGGCACGCACTGGGCTGATGTGAGATCAGAATGTGGATTTCTGCAAAGCTGAGCCTGGGGCGCGGAGCCCGCCAGGTCAGTGGCTCCCTGCAGCCCATCCATGGGGACCGAGGCTCCCGCAGTAGACAGAGGCTGTGCGGGGGAGACAGGGCCATTCCCAGAGGCCCAAATTACACCTCCTCTTGCCTTATTTCCGTGTGTGTGTGCATGTGTGTGCTCACGTGTGCGTACATTTAATCTCTGCATTTGGGCGCCAGCCCAAAGTATGGGCGCCAGCCTCCGAAGTGTGCTTGGAGTTGTTTTGTGAACATAAAACCGGCTGGAGTTCTGACTCTTGCCGTGGAAACATGAGCAACAGGCACTCAGGTGTGGCGGGGGAAGGGCTGAAATTGGCCCCAGGTGTCCAGAGGAGGCTCCGGTCTCCTCGTTCTACTTTGCGTCATTCTTGTTCTCCGGAGTGAAGCGGGGCGGCTGTCCCAACCGCTGTGGTCCCCGTCGGCGTCGTCCCTGGCTCTGAATGTCACCAGCAGCCGCAGGTCAGAAGTGCTTGGACACTCGGGCCCGGCAGGGGACACCTCTGTGGGCTGTCTGTTCGCTTTATTTCCTGTGTTTGTTACCTCCATCTGGCTTTTTTCCTAGTGAAGTCCCAGCAGGTGTGATGACGTGCGGAGGTCTGCTCCCGGAACCCAGGGCAGCGTCGGATCCGCCCGGTGGATCCGCTGAGCCGCTGGCAGGGACCGGCGGCCAGGAGACGGGGCATTCACGAGCTCTCTGCTCCGAAGGGTTTTCACACGGAACTTTCCAGCCCTAGCCCCCGCCGCCTTTGCACACTCACACACACACATGCATGCACACACACACTCTCACGCTCTCTCGCTGGGCGGCTCCCTGGGTAGACAGGAGCTCCCCTCGCGGTGAGGGGTGAGAGAATTTCGGACGCTCCCCTCACGCCCAGTGAACTTCGGGTGCCTCAGCCAGAGCCCTCAGGAGCCGGTGAGAGTCCTGGCCTTCGGCGAGGACGCCTTGTCCTTGTTCGCACACAGAGCCCCGCCGGTGTCCTCCGGGCTTGCAGTCTGCACCAGAGGGACCGGCCCTTAAGTACTCTGTGGCCCCAGCCCGGCCTCTTCCCGGGTGGGGACGGCCGGAGCCGCAGCCCGGGTCTCGCTGGAAATGTGTTCTTAGCCCACGGCGAACGACGGCTCCCGGGGAAAGCTGAAAGCAAAAGAAGCCCTCAGAGGTGCTGAGCTGTGGAGCGGTCGGCGGGGGCCCGGCCTCCCGGATAGACTTGTTAAAGGGCGCAGCTTGGCCGCCCGGCCAAGGCGCCTTTGGAGGCAGGAGTGAGCGCCAAACTCCGGCGCTCCGGCGTTTTTTTTCCCCGTTTCTGCCATGCAAAGATAATCAGGTTTATGTAAAGTATGTGTGCTCCTTTGACAGCCCGCGGTACCTCATTAATTCAATCACACCAAACACCATTGTTCCCCGAGTGTTTGAAATGCGGACAGGGACCGAGGCTTTCTGGTCCTGTCAATCATTGTTAACATTTTTCTTGCAGTTGCCATGGCTGGGGCCAGAGTTCATGAAAACACAGAACAAGAGCCAACAAAACAAGAATAAAGACTTATTTGAGATACTCTCTTTAAAGGACATCTACCATGCACAAAACATGGGAAGTGAATGTAGACAAGTTTGGACACTGCGCTCGCCGAGAGGGAAGAGGGTGAAAAAAAGAATTTGAAAATCAAATAGGCCTATAAAAACTTGACCCAAGAGTCTCTGGGAAAAACCCGATGAATTGCTCCCTCGTAGAACAATGTTCTTTCTTTCGTGTGTTCTTCAGGGGGACAATGACTCATATATTATAACACATGCCACCGGGGTCTTTACACCGTTGTAAGCCAGCTCCGGCCAACAGAATGCTGACAGCCAGCAACAAGAGATTGCGCGGTAATGCGCTCTTTCTCCGGCTCCGCCAAAAACAAGCACTGGGAAAATTATTCATGCATAGAGGCCAACAAAGCCGCGATGGAGATTTGCGATGTCACACAGCGAGATCATGTGACACACTTGAAAAAAAGGGACAACAGGCATTCACCCCGAGACATTGTTAAACTCCCATTTCAGCGGCATGAATGTCCCGGCGGCCAGGCCGCCTCTTCCTCGTGGCGGCCGTGGCTGACTTGGGGATGCCACGTGAGACCAGTGAGACCACGGCGCATGCCTGGCAGACCCTGGCGCGACGACCAGATTTTCCACCCCAGAGACTGCAGGGGACCTTCCCTAGAGCACTGTGCAGACTGCTCCCCGCCCCCGTCCTTTCCTGAGGATAGCTAAGGGGTCTTTGCTCGGGGGAGAGCAGCCACGGCCACCAGACAGGCCACCTCCGGCGCTCGGCTCTGTGAAGGCTCCGGGGCCAGACACCGGCCTTGTCCTGGCCTCACTTCCCATCTGTGAAAGGGGCAGAGCACAGAAGCAGCTGGCTTTTGACTTGGTTTATACCACTTTTCCCATCTTGCTGTTTACTTTCTGTCCAAGGTACTGTATGTCCCAAACTACGGAAGCCTCTTCTGATTACCTGCTAGTCACACGGTGCACAACGGCCATCAATCCCCAGTCCCGTCCCTCCCCACTCCAGGGCTCAGAACTTAACACTCAGGACCCTCCATTCACAGTGTCCAGAATCCAGCCCCTTCTCCACCACCCCACTGCCAACGCCCCGTCCAAGGCACCCCCCCACCTGGGCCAGGTGCCAGGGTCCCACAGCTGCCCTGCCCAGTGTGCCCTGCCAGTCCCACTCACCTCCCTGGGGGCTCGGTCGGAAGCCAGGTCCCCCAGGCCCTGGGGCCACCCTTCCCTTCTCTGGCCACATCATCCACAGCCTCCCTCCGTCTTGCCACTCAGGCCTGTTTGTGTTCCATCCCCAGACTGTGCTGAGAACCACCTGTGCAGCTTCCTCCTCCTCGGGCCTGTCTCTGAAACAGAGCTGCGGCCGTCCCTGCTCCGTGTCCTCTGTGTGCACGTCGTGGTTGCACGGAGCATCCGCTCACCTGTGTGCTCACCTGTGCGCTCATCTGTGCTCTCACCTGTCCGCTCACCTGTCCGCTCACCTGTGCGCTCACCTGTCCGCTCACCTGTGTGCTCCTTTCCCACGTCAGCGGACGGGGAGCTCCCTGCGGCTGGGCCCGCCCTTTCTGCTCCATTCGTAGCTCCCTGGAAGGCGTCCGGCTCTTGCGAGGGGCTCGGGCGGGTCCTGAGGGAAGGTGTTGAGAGTCCCTCCTGGAGGGATCGCGGGAAGTTTATGGGGACACTGCCGATGCCACCCGTCCTGGAAGGGCCACTGCCCGGGAGTGAGCCACTTCCCGGGGACCTTGCTCCTGGGCGCTATATTAGGGCCCCTCGTCTCGGATTCCATGGCGAGGAGGCTCAGATCCGCACTGCGCCCACCCGACCTGCAGGCTGCCCTCAGCGCAGCCGCTTTTATCTCATCAGATGATGCTCGCGGCCCGCAGCCGCCTCGAATCCCAGCTTGATCCAGGCAAGCTACAGATAGATGCGTTTCTCAGTAACTTGCATTTGTGCAACAAAAAAAGTCATGAACACGTTTGGCTTAAGAAAAAAACAAATCGCACAGTTTAAAAATGTGCTATCTTTAAAAAGTACTGAAAAATATCTGACCTCCTTGCTGGCTTTTACTTGTTCACCGTCTTCCGCACTGGAGTCTGGCATCCACTCTGCAGCGAGAGCCCGTGCACCTGTCCTCGGCTGGGAGGCCCTTCCCCCCACTTTCCTGCCTTTCCGTGAGGGTGTCCCTGGCTGATGACGCTTTCTCTCTGTGTGCGGATGCAGGACGTTCTCATGGTCAAGCTTTGTAATGTTGAACGTTTGGTCCTCCAGAAGCTCCCGGAAGACTCAGGAGCCCAGGCGGCGCTGGCCCCAGCATGGCCACGCGACGGCACCCGAGAAGCTTCATCGTTGCTCGTCTTCCCTTAGTCTTTTTCCTGTTGAACAATTTTTGGGAGAAAAACCTCTAACTCAGCTAATTCAAGACTATTCTTACTGACTTCATCATTCTTATCTTATTAGAGCTTACATAGTTCACTTTTTAATCAAACGGTATATTAGTTTAATAAGAAAGGTTCCTGTTCATTGTCACCCTCCAGCATGAACACACGGTATTTTTTTAAGGACCTATATTTCTCCCTTTATATTTTATAGGGCTACCTACAATGGATTCTCTCCGGGTGCGTTTGTAATTAATTACTTCGCTGGGTGCTGAGGGCTCCCGCCCCGCTGCGGTTCTCTGTGACGCCCCGTCCCCATTCTCCGACGGGCGGCTCGGCCAACTCCCAATTTCTCACGACCATGAAACGCAGGGAATGTTTCAATAATGCCAAACCGTAAGTGAGCTCAAAATTTAAAATTTGGTCTTGCAATGAGTTTTAATGTAAAACCACATTAATTAAGATGTCAACATGCAACAATTTTGAAAGGGTTTGTACCGAAGTTTACGTTTTTTCTAGCTAGCGTAAGTATGTTGATGTGGTCTTACGGAGGGTTTTAAAGGCGTTATACTTTAAATTAGCTCACAGGTCCATTCTTGTCCCTTTTCTCTCTGTCTACTGAACTAAGATCCCCTGGGCTTTTCGAGTTTGAGACATTTGGAAATAAAATCATGAAATGTTTATTAAAATATGCGCCCCACCTGCCGTGGTCGGGCCATCCAGGTGAGCCCTGCGTAGAAGGAAAAGCCACTGTTCAAAGCTGCCACGCAGGAAAGCCCTGGCCGCCCCCGAGGCCGCGTGACCACAGAGCCGGGCCTTCCCCCAGGAGGAAGGAGGCTGCTGCCTGGAGTCACCCACCCCGAGAGCCAGCCGCAGCACCCAGGTGCCCTGAGGCCCTTCCTGCTTGAGCCACAATGGTGGGGAGAGGGATCTGGCTCAGGCTGAGTACCTGACTGTGGGGAAAACTGCTAAGGGCTCTTCTGAACCTGCGCCCCACACACCTGGGGCATCCTCATGCTGTCTGTACCAGCTTTTTTTTTTCAGTTTACATCAAATAACTGATTATTTCAAAACAAATAGGCTAGAAAACATTGGTTTAAATGAATACCGAATTTCCAGAATTGTTTAGGATTGTAATCTCAAGCATATGATCTGGGGGGGGAAAGTCATTCTAAGAGTCTTGAAAACAGTAAGAACAAAAAATTGCTAAGGAGTAAGTCTTAAATTACGGAGAAAAGTCTGCAACAGTCCTGGCCTTTTCCGAGTCCAGACATTATCCGTGAGCTGCCCTCTCAGGCCCTTCCCCGACGGCGAATCCAGCCCTCCTGGCGGTTCCTGGTGGGGGAGAGTGGGGAGGTGTGGCCCTAGAGCGCGGTGTCTCCCGGCACATAGTGGGACTGTCCCCGGCACGGTCGTGGATCCTGGACGCTCCCAGCCAGGGCCTCTCTGAGCACGTGGGTGGGGGGGGGCTGCCTAGCTCTGCCTTGACTGCAGAATCACTCCACTCTCTTTCAAAGACAGCGGGGTCAGAGCTGGCCTCCCCTTGCGGGGTCTGGGATGCACCAGCTTCCAGACAGAATTGCCTCCACACAGGGAGCAGGGTTGCTTCCTGGAAGCCTGCGTGGGGGCAAGGAGTCGTTTGGCTGCGCAGATAGAGATTTCTCGGCCCTGGTCTTCATCGCCGTGTGTGCTCTGCCGTCCCGCCTGGGACCCCTGGCCGGTGTGGCCACCCCACGGGACCAGGGTGCAGTGAGGCATGTGCACCTTGCAACAGGCTGACACCCGTGCTTAGCCTGACTCACACTGACTGGGGGAGAACCAGCCACCCGTCATTTTCATGGGCAAAAAGGAAGGAAAAGGAGAATCTCTGCCCATGGGACCGCCGTCCGGCCCAGCAGCGAGCAGGTGTGTGGGATTGCAAGCTTCCAAAGTGCCGGGGAGATCTTTCGGTCCTAGAAGGTTTAGCTCCGTAAATCTACTCTGAGACAAGTTTTATGTGACGTCTTTGGGTGTTGCCAGAAAGACGTCTTCTTTAAAACATCCCTCTTCTCCTTCCTTGAAAAGTCCACTGACAGAGAGCTTGCTCTAATGACAATAATCTTTCCGATGCCATCGTTTTCCTTAGCGCTTAGGAGGCCATACAGCCAACTTGCAACTGCTCGTGGGGTCGAAGGAGAGGTGTGAAACGTTTATCTGAAATCCCTAGATATTTACCAAACAAATAAATATTCAGTAGCTTCAAACGTTTCCCCAGGATAAGCCATTACCTAGGCCATTAGAGAGCTCTAAAATTTAGAAAGGATTTTGTTTATTTGTCTGGCCGGTTTGGCTTTTAGCCACAGGGCAGGAGCTCGAGGCGAAGGAAATGCATGGCTGAGATGCCCAGCGGTCAGGCCTGCGGAAATCTAAAACATCCCCCCTGCACGTCCGTCTCCATACACCCTGAGAGCTGTCTGACGGCAGAGTTCACCGGCTTAGTCTCTGCTCACTCCGAATTTCCGCAAATGCGACGGCAGCCTAAGCTGAAATGTACCTTCTCCGCCAGCTCTGGAGAAAAAGAATCAACCATGTATCCAGAACTTTCCAACTGCCGCCTACGTTCGTAAGAGTGCAGCACTTAAGAGTATCTCAAGCATTTGAGAGAGTGGATTATTTTTGAAGGATTACCTGTTCAAGCCAGTACGCTGATTTGGGAGTTAAGAGAGTTACTCTCCGCAAAGCATTTCTCTGCAAAGCACTCTGCACTTGGAGCTGTGTCTTTTTCAGGTGTGATGGTGCTTGTGGATGGCGGGCGGGCAGCGCCGGGTTTGGGCAGACAGGGCGGGGCTCAGTCCCCCCAGGACACAAGCACCAACCCCCACGGTGGGTGAGGTGGGCGCCATTCCCCACCCTGCGCAGGCCCCGGTAGGCTCGTCCCCGGTAGCCTCTGAGCACGTGTGTGCGTGTGTGTGCCGGGAGCTCGGGCTCCTTCCTGACCCTTCAAGCCACCAGCGTGCAGGGTGGATCCTTGGGCGGCAGGTGCTCAGGCAGTGCCTGGGGAAGCCCGTGCTCGGCTGTGCGACAGGGCTGAGACACGCTGTCCCGTCCTCCCCACGGAGGTGGGGGCCGCGCAGACGATGCCAGGATTCCCCGCGGCACCTGTGCTTTCTCTGGGAGGACACACGGGGAGAAAAACAACCAAAGCATCGCGTAGATTAGCCGCTTTCTTTACCCTTTGACTTTGGGTGTCTTGATCATAGCAGGAGAACGGAAAAGGTCTCTGTCTCGGGAGAACAAGCTCGGCACTGTGAGGGAAGAGGAGGTAGATTCGGATCATCAAGCAAAACTGTGTCCTATTTTAAGCTCTTGGTGCCATTCGACTGTGTCGGATTGTTGGAAACGCGAACACTGTGTGTGACTATTCATTTTTGTCACCTGCTCTTGATTAATCCCGTTCTAAATGGCATCTGTAGACCCTGAAATCTCATACCACTTAATTAAATTAGCGACACATTTGTCTCCCCCGTTTTCCTATCAAAGAGCTGTGCTCAGGAGAAATAAAACCTTTGTTCCCGCGACTCCGTGTAATTTACACCCTCTTCTGCCGTTCTCACCCAGCTCCTGGCTCAGACGCCAAATTGCGGCTGGTAATAGGGAGCTATTAGGGGCAGCGAAGCATGTCGGGAGGCCGCCACGGAGGCTCCAAGGGGCTCCGCTCCCGTGAAACAGCAGGGTCAGGAATCCCGCGTCCGAATTGTTCAGGACAGCTTTGTACCAAAAGTCACACTTTTTGAACTGAAACGTTTGACCTCTATGAACAGAGGGAGAAGAGGACGGCCACTGAATAGGGAGCCGAGGGGCAGAGACAAGCGCGGCCGGATCCCCACGGACTCGGCCGTGGGAGCGGAAGATGAGGGGTTTGCAGCTACCTGCCTGGACGCGGCCAGGCCCAGATGGCCCAGATCCTGTCATTTAACTAAAACCAAACCCCTGAGCCTCCACGTAATTCGAATTAACAGTTCGTTAGAATAACAGTGTGAGTGAGTGAGCGGAACAAGACATGTCTCTCAATAGATGGTTCTAGATGCCCTGCGTGTTCGATTATTGGCCGGGGAGGTTTTAAGCGTGGACAAGGCACCGTGTAGGAATCGCGCCTCTGCCCGGAGTCACACCTGGTTTGTGCAAGTGTCGGGGTGAGCGCAGTGTTTGGCCTTTGGTTTTGTCTGTGGTGCAAGTGTGGACTCCTGCATTCTCCCTTTGCTGAACTATCGCCAGGTGCACTCATAGTGTTACTGAGCTAAAACAAGCTCCTTTCTATCAGGTGCCAAAAGAAGGCACCTGAAGGCAGAAAGCGGAGATTTCACACGATGGCCGTGCAGGAAACTGTGCCCCGTCAGGGGGCCCAGCTGCGGCAAGGACACACGGACGCCGGTCTGAGCAGGTGCCGTGTGCTGTGGACCTCGGTGCTGCCAGCCCGTCAGAGAGGCAGGCTCGTGCCCGGCAGGTCCACAAGTGCCCGGAAAGCGTCTCAGTGCCCTCTTGGTTCCCAGGCCTGTCCTTGGTCTTCACGAGTCCCCATGGCATGCGCACACCCCGACAGCCTGTGCTGACATTCTGGTGACTTTCAGTTGGCCTTTGCGGTTTGATTTTTCTCCAGAGAACGGGTCCACTGACAGGCACCTGAGCCCGTTCCTGCGCTCCACCAATGTGCGGTGTAGACGGCACCAACTCAGCCCTGACCCTGTGAACTTGGGCCTCTACTCCAGAGACAACACCCCAAAGTGGGATTCAGACGGAGCCAGTCCAGGCAGGCAAGTAAGACTGTACACGGTTAGTAGAAATGCAAAAAGCACAGAAGGGAACGCAACTTGTATATTAAAAGTAGATAAACGAAATTGCAGCAGGTGCATGAGCCTACACATGTCATTAAGAGAAAACACAGCCGAGCTACGCGTTGGGCTGTGACACACGTGTGCACGGTCATCCCTGCACACTGACTGCGAGCCGCGGGTCGGGTTCTCACGTGACCGGTTCCGCTGGGAAGAATCCTGTGGCTCCAGCTTTTGTGTGTGATGACGCTGGTCTCGCTAATGACAAAATATAGTTGCCGTGTCCACGTGGCCCCCGCGGCTCTGCCAGCACAGGGCCTTCTCCACCGCTGGGCCCCCGCTGCCCCCCAGGCGCTGCTCAGACCAGCTCTGCCCAAACCCCTCGAGGGGACCCCTGCTCTACCCCTCAGACCAGTCACCCCGATAGTGAGTGTGTGCCTGTGTGTGCCCTCGTGCCTGCGTGTGCCTGCGTGCACGTGTGTGTGCCCGTGGGCATGCGTGTGTGGCATGTCTGCTTGCCTGCCCCACTCTAATAAACCCCCCTGGGGCGGGACCCCTCTGCGCGGCCCCCGCTGCGCTCCTGGGACCTGGAGCAGCTCCTGCACACAGCAGGTGCACACTAGCCACGCACGCGGTGCGTGGTGGACCGTGCACCTACCTCAGATTTTGTCTGTTATATTGGTGCCCTTCACGTGGGAGACGCCTTTCATCTCGCTTGTGACACCTTGACGGTGACATCCGTCTTAAAAATCCTACTTGAGGTTGATGTTGAGCCTCATTAATAGAAGCAATCTTTTTTTTTTTTTTGCTTTTAATTTCCTTTAAAAAGATCACTTATAATTTCGACAGAATTATGCTTTTTAGACGTGAGGTTGTCTCCTGAACTCTTTTCTTTCAGCATCTCTGGTCATGGCTGCCACGGTCTAAGCTTTCCGGATTCTGTTCACCGCCTTCGGCCTGTTGTTCGTTTCCTCGGGGACATCTGAGCTGGTTCGGTATTTCCGTCCCTCAGGGGAGGTTCTAGTTCTCTCTAGAGCCCTCAGGGCAGGGTAGGGGTAGGCTGACCCCAGAGGGTCACGTCCCTGGCATCCTGGCGTGAGGATCTGCTGGGCTGCGTGGGGCCCACAGGTGGTGGGGGCTGCAGGGCGGGGGTCATGGGGGCTGGGAGGTCACTGGGACTGGGAGGTCACAGGGATAGGGCCACCTCCACCGCCTGCCTGCTGTGAGAGCCCAGCTCTGTCCACCTCGCTGCCTGGCCTGATCCCTCCCGTGCTCTGTGCTCACTATTGCTCTGCGTTCACTGGGGCTCCCTTGGCTGGGATAAGGAGTATTGTCCCCGGCACTGTTGCTCCCTTTCCCTCCTGAGAATCACCAGAAATGCCCTCCACTGCCGAGATTCTAAGCCTTGTCTGTTTCAGAGGGTCTGCTTGCGTGCTGAGCACCTGTGCTCACCACGTCTCTAAGTTGACGTATTCTTTTTTTATGATTTTTCCAAATTTATTTCAGAATATTATGGGGGTACACTTTGGTTACATAAATTGCTTCTATACTGTTTGAGTCCAAGTGTGCCCATCCCCCAGATAGTGTGCCTTGTACCGTTAGGTGTGAATTCACCCAACCTCTCCTCCCCCTCCCACCTGCATTATTTCTAATGAATGTTAGTTCCCTGTGTGCACGGGTGTTGATCAATTGGTTCCAATTTGATGGTGAGTACTTGTGGTGCTTGTTTTTCCATTCTTGTGATACTTCACTCAGTAGAATGGGCTCCAGCTCTGTTCAGGATAGTACAAGAGGTGCTAGATCACTATTGTTTTTTGGTGGCTAAATAGAACTCCATGGTATACATATACCACATTTTATTAATCCACTTATGTATTAATGGGCACTTGAGTTGTTTCTACATCTTTGCAGTTGTGAATTGTGCTGCTATAAACATTCGAGTGCAGGTATCTTTTTAATAGAATGTCTTCTTTCCTTAGGGTAAATACCCAGTAGTGGGATTGCTGGATCAAATGGTAGGTCTACATTTAGCTCTTTAAGGTATCTCCATATTGCTTTCCACAGAGGTTGCACTAGTTCGCAGTCCCACCAACAGTGTAGGAGTGTTCCTATCTCTCAGCATCCACGCCAACATTTGTTCTTTTGGGACTTTTGATAAAGGCCATTCTCACTGGAGATAAGTGATATCTCATTGTGGTTTCGTTTGCATTTCCCTGATGATTAGAGATGTTGAGCATTTTTTCATATGTTTTCTGACCACTAGTCTGTCTTCTTTTGAAAAGATTTTGTTCATGTCTGTTGCCCACTTTTTAATGGGGTTGTTTGATTTTTTCTTGCTGATTTTCCTGAGTTCTATGTAGGTTCTAGTTATCAGCCCTTCATCGGATGTGTAGCATGTGAATATTTTCTCCCATTCTGTAGGTTGTCTGTTTGCTCTCATGATAGTTTTCTTGGCTGTGCAGAAGCTTTTTTAATTTGATCAAGTCTCATTTGTTTAGTTTAATTATGCTGTGATGGCCTTTGGGGTCTTCTTCATAAATCTTTGCCTAGGCCAATGTCTGTAAGAGTTTTTCCAACATTTTCTTTAGAATTCTTACAGTTCCACGTCTTAGGTTTAAGTCTGTTATCCACCATGAGTTGATTTCTGTGAGAGGTGTGGATCCTGTTTCAGTCTTCTACATGTGACTATCCAATTTTCCCAGCACCATTTATTGCATAAGGATTCTTTAGTGTATGTTTTTTTCTGCTTTGTCAAAGATCAGGAGGCTATATGAGGATGGTTTTCTATCTGGGTTCTCTATTCTGATCCATAAATCTATGTCTCTGTTCTTGTGCCAATGCCATGCTGTTTTGGTTACTACAGCCTTGTAGTATAGCTTGTAGTTTGGGAAATTGATGCTTTCCAATTTATTCTTTTGCTTAAGTTTACTTTAGCTATATGGGGGTCTTCTCTGGTTCCATATGAAGCATAGAATTATTTTTTCTGGATCTGCAAAAAAGTGATGGTGGTATTTTAATAGGATTACATTGAATCTGTAGATAACTTTGGGTAGTATAGATATTTTAACAATGTTGATTCTGCTGACCCATGAGCATAGTATGGTTTTGACAACAGCCATCTACACCTGTGCCTACACCGTCCCTACAGCTACATCTATATATATA
>CAUYRT010052575.1:0-16132 GCA_963574885.1 Lepilemur ruficaudatus
TTAGTGGTCTACTGATTTTGTTTATCTTTTCAAAAAAACAACTTTTTGTTTCATAAATCACAGATGACACAAACAAATGGAAAAACATCCCCTGCTCATGGATTGGTAGAATCAACACTGTTAAAATGTCCATACTGCCCAAAGTGATTTACAGATTCAATGTAATCCCCATCAAAATACCAGTATTATATTTCACAGATCTAGAAAAAACATTCCTAAGCTTCTTTTGGAACCATAAAAAGAGTCCAAATAGCCAAAGCAATCTTAAGCAAAAAGAACAAATCTGGAGGCATCACATTACTTGACTTCAAATTATGTTATAAGGCTATAATAACCAAAATAGCATGGTACCGGTATAAAAGCAGAGACACAGACCAATGGAACAGAGTAGAGAACCCAGAAATAAAGCCATCTACAACCAACGGATCTTCAACAACGCAGAAAACAATACACACTGGGGAAAGGAAGTCATATTCAATTAATGGTGCTGGAAAATTGGATAGCCACACGCAGAAGAATAAATGCCCTTTAATTCATAAGCTGATAAAATGTGAGATATATATATATATATATATATATACACACACACACACATATATCATGGAGTACTGCTCTGCCATAAAAAGGAATGAAATAATGTCTCTTGCAGCAATGTGGATAGAACTGGAGACCATTATCTTGAGTGAAGTATCCTAGGAATGGAAAACCAAACACCGTATGTTCTCACTAGTAAGTGGGAGCTAACAGATGGGTACACACAGGCACAAACTGATATATAAAGGACATGAGAAACCAAGAAGGGCACAGGGTAGGAGGGTGAATGTGGGGTAGAAACTTACCTGTTGGGTACAATGAACACTATTCTAGTGATGGGAACACCAAAAGCCCCAACTTAAGCATTACATAAGATATCCATGTAATAAAAATACCTGGACCCCCTTAATTAATATTTTGAAGTAAAAAAATAAAAATTATTGAGCGCTCTAAACACCTTTTGCTTATATCAGTTATGTCTACCAAAACTTACCATATTAGAAATAAAAGCAGAAATTTTAAAAATATTTATTAATTTAAAAACAATGAAACACCTATTATGTGAACATAACTTTTTTTAATTAAAAAAGCTGTATTTAGGGAGAAGAGTTATACTCTTTTAGTTTCTGCAAATCTCTTTAATTTCTGGTAGATTCTCATAAATGCATCTGCATTTAACTTACTGCAATATCACACATTAAGTAGCCTCTAGAAAGTTCCATCGAACACTGTGAGAGAATGTGAATGAAAAGGAAAAATAAATCTTAGCAACATTATGAAAATAGTTTGACCTCAAAGGCCCCCTGAAAGGGTATCAGGCTCCTTGGATCATACTTGACCATACTTTTAAGAAGTGCTGTTATCACTGTTAATGCAAAATAAGCAGGAAGCTATTAGCTTTTTTTTTTTTTTTCCCCTGTACCGGGGACCCTTATATAGCCATAACAAAACTTGGAGGAACTCCTTGTAACTGATTAACTTTGGAAAAAACAAATAAACAATTAATCTGAATTTCAGCCAATCACAACCTGTCAACTAGCTGGATCGTACCCAAATAAGGCAAATACCTAGCTGTAGCCAATCAAGTCATTTCTTTACTTTGCTCCCTCAGTCCTATAAAAGCCTCTGCTCATGCTGCTAGAATAGAATCCTCTGACCCTCTTCTGGCTTTGAGTGTTGCCTGATTCACGAATCCTTTTTTGCTCAAAAAAACTGTGAAGTTTATTTTGTCTAAAGTTTTTAACGTCACCCTGAATGAAGTAGTGTGTGTTACAGATGTAAGAAAAGACTTCATCTTTAATCATCACAGAACTGTGCGCATAAATGGGAAATCAGAAACTCTTTTGGTTCAGATACAGCTTGTCGCTCAGAGGAACAGCTTTGGGAGCCACGGGCTGTGCTTTTCTCCAAGCCTGCGGCTATGTGTTCACTGGACATGCACAACAACTTGACTGCAATTCAGAACTTCTACCACAGTAACTGTTGGGTAAAAGCGGCTGGTAATAGCCTTCGCACAAATGGAGGCCGTGGCACCACAGGCACCAAACTGCAGTAGTAGTCACTAGTTTGCACTGGATTCTTCACTGCCAAATACTTGCAGGAACAAAACAAGCCAGCTTCATTTAAGAATGTTTTTGACAAAGTAAAAATGATTAATTTTATTAAATCAACTCTTGAGAACACATATTTTAAATATTAATGTGACAAAATGGGAAGAACACATGAAGTGCTGCTGCATAAGGAAGTATGAGGTAGCCTTGAAGAAAAGCACTGCATGATTATTTCAGTTGTGAGCTGAACTAGTTGCTTTTTCCATGCAACACCATTTTTACTTCAAAGAATGACTGACAAACTAGTTATTCAACACGAATATCTGACAGATGTTTTCTCAAAAATAAATAAAGTGACCCTATCATTTCAAGAAAAACAATCATGTTACCAGTGATAAAACTGCAGCTTTAAATATACATATATAATTTTGGGAAATTTGTATTATCATCAGAAACTTGATAGTTCCTAATATTTAAAGACTTTTCTAATGAGACTGGTGGTGATACTAACAAACATAATTTTTTTGATATTGTGCAATGAAATGTGTCAATGTTTGGAAGATCTGAATAATTTGGTGCATCAATATTTTCCAAAAGATCGACGCATCATGTTATAAAGTCTGTTTCATAATAGGATTTTTTTAAAACTATAGGATAGAACACATTTTAATATAACAGAATACAACTCAGGGATATGGCTTGAGATTCCACATTACAACTAAACTTTAAGACACTACCACTTATCATATTCTGGTATGACATCAAAGGATATACCCGATTATTTAAAAAGACTATTAAAATACTCCTCCCTTTTCCAATTATATAGCTGAATGAGGTCAGATTTTCTTCAAACAACTTATCGCAGCACTTTGAATGCTGATATGAGAATCCAGCTGTCTTTTATTAAGCCAAACACTGAAAGATTTGCAAGATTTTTAAAAATATAAAACACTACTATTCTTCTTATATTGAAAAAAATATTTTTTCAAAAAAACAAAAACACAATGACCAGCTACTTGGGAAGGCTGAGGTAGGAGGATCGTTTGAGCCCAGGAGTTAAGGACAGCCCGAGCAATGCACTAAGACCTATCTCTAAAAAGAAAAAAAAAAAAAAACACAACAAAAAAACCCAAAACAAAGATGGGTTGTTTTAAAATTAATTAATAAATAATTTTTCATATGACAAATATTGATGGCTATAAGTCTTGTAAACAAAAGCTCTCTGGCTTCCTTAACAATTTTTAAGAGTGCAAAGGACACCTAAGACCAAATAGGTCCCAGGTTCTAGGTTCCAGTCATGTGAATGTAGGAGCCTAGTCACTATATTTATTTTTATTTATTCCTTCATTCATTTATTTCTGTAGAGACAGGGTCTTGCTTCATTCATTCATTTGTTTGTTTACTTTTGTGGAGATGGGGTCCTGCTATTGCCCAGGCTGGTCTTGAACTCCTGACCTCAAGTGAACCTCCTGCTTTGGCATCCCAAAGTGCTGGAATTACGGGCGTGAGCCACTGCGCCTGGCCGGTCACTTTATTTAAAGAAAAATGTCTGCCAGATGATTACTGCACACGGCCAGGTTTAGAAACCACAGAAACTCATTTGCTTGTGACTGCACTCTTTGGAAAAGCTGTTCATTGGTGCCCCCTAGTGGCTTGTTTGTTTTTGTTCTTAAAAATAAGTTCTTTAAAAATAAAGTCACAATAGAGTGAAGACCTGAGACTGAAGAGACACAAAATTTTAATTCTGTAAGGACTCCAGCGATCATTTAGTCAAAATCCCAATTTATCAATGAAGACTGTCAGCATTCAGACATAATTACAACACAGCGTGATATATTATGCTTTGGGTAAGTACAGGGTGTGAACAAAGCATACAGGAGGCAGCATCTATTCCAGAGCTGTGAGATAAGTTTCCAGAGGCAATTGCTTCTGAGCTGAAATCTGGACAGGAATTGAAGGATGAGAATAGTCCAGCCAAAAGGAATAGCAAGGGCAAAAGCTCAAAGGTAAAATAGACCATGATTTGCTCAGTGTTGAAGAGAATGGCAGTGACCAATTTTAAGAGCTTGGCAAGTGTCAGGTGCTGTGCTAAGCTCATTACATTATCTCATTTAATATTCAAAACAACCCTATCAGACATTACCCCCCCAACCAACCTCATAAGGTAATGGAGAATAGCCATTTATAATTTATTATTTTTTCCTTTTCTTCAAAATTTTTGAAAAGCAGCTAGCTTTACAAAGACTATTAATTTGGAAAAGCTTACCCTAAAGTATTAATACAAAAGCTGCCTCTGTGTTTTTAAAAGGATTTATTCAGGATTGCTTTAGAAAACACCTGGAAGAAATGGAATGGGTCAGGTGCATTATAAGGTCTGGCAGAAATAGAACATTTTAAAATTTTATAAAACTGTAGATTATGCTTTAATTATAACATAGTAAAGTAAAAGCTGTGTAACTGCCTTTTCCTTTCCCCAATTCTACTTTTAGAATGTAACTTCACATGAAGGTGCACTGCAATTACAGAAGACAGAGTAGGAGCTCTGAAATCAGACAAGTATCTGAACACTGGCTACATCACATATTAACCAAGATCACTGATAACTCCCTTGAGTTTTTGCATCTATAAAATGAGGACACTATCTTCCTCACAGGACTGACATGAAAAATAAATTAGAACACATCATGTATACATGTAGATCACTCGACAGATAAAAGGTCCCTTTCTCGTTGCTCATGTCCTTATGTGTCTAACAGTCCAAAGGGGGTTTGCCTTACTTTCTTTGGTGCTGCTTCTGCAGGGCTGCCTCTGACAACTGTCCCTGAAGGATCAGTTTTCTTTGCTTATCGATATCCCCTTCCATTCGAGCAAAAGCATGAGAGCCAATGAAAGAGAGATCAACTCCCAAGCCTTCATCCTCTTCTTCTTGGTTGTCTGTAACAAAAATACTACTATTAATGGAGAACTTATGACAAAACTAGACAGTAAATGAAACAGATTGTGAACGCTGCCGTAGGGATGACTGTGAAGTAACTCAAACAACTAAGGTTAAAATGTTCCTTTTTGAGAATGACACTGAAATCAGACTTAGCATTTGTGGAATTGAAATAATGAAAGAAACTGCCTGTCCATGTGTGACAGAAGTTTTAGGAATATGTGAAATCAAATAACATGAGAAAGAAGAGAGTAGAATGTGATCATATGCAAACTGATGAAGTAATTAGATTGTATTTGGATTTAAAGATGGCTCATCACACAGCATCTAACAAAAGAGAAACATAAGGAACAAGCACTTGGGAGCACTTATACCTCACTGCTTAAGGGGAGCATTTGATTGGCACATAAACTCCAGCCAGGTAAAGCTCCAAGGAAGAGGAATGCACCAGGATCACAGCGTATGATCCATAGTCACTAAGAAGTATTTCAGTAATAATTTAGTATCCTGGTTTTCTATACTGGTCATACTGACACAATCATTTTGGTCTATGAGAGTTACAGTTCTCACTACAAGTTAGTAAGTAAACTTTCTGATCTATCCATATGATCATTGTCTGTTTGGCTAGTGGGAGCCAGTTTCTTAGTAATGGATCATCTCTTAGTCTGGTGGCTACCGTCTTACTAGACCTACGGAAAAAAACCCCAAAAAACGAACCTTGTACCATGGGGACCTTCCCAAGGCAATGCCACCAATGGGATCCCAGCCTAGCGGACCATCAGCTGGGACTTCCCCACATCTGCTTCACTGTTCTTCAAACTATGACAGACCAATAGCCCACAAGGATCTGCTTTCACTAAAAATCCCCATGAATAAATCTTTCTTCAATCCCTCAAGTAAAGCAGATTATATATATATATATGTATATTAGCAGATTTAACACTCTAATTGAAAATATTTAAGAACACTACAGCCTATATCTATAAGGTAACAATATTTTCTGAGATGTAAATGTAAATCAAACACTCTTTGAGAATGGTGGGTAGAAGAGAACCTTTTGGCTAGTGAGTTAGTCTCATCTACTGTCCAGCACTGACATCTCAAACTGGTTTGCTGTTCACTACTCCTTATCACATTAAATGCATTTTATGGAGGAAAAATTATACGGTGGTAACCATTTGGTGATTACAAGCATGACGTCTCCAAATAACTCCGGGAGTTATTTCAAGGTTCTACTCTGTTGGAGGCTCACCCAAAGTCCATGGGTAGCCCTCCAGCAAAGCCTGGTTCACAGACATTTCTTGTTATTAGACCACTTGATGTAAGTTTGTATACTGGTGATAAATATTATAGTTGGGTAGAGCTTTCCACAAATTTTAACCTGATGCTCGTTTTTAAAAGAAGTGTTCACAGTGGGAATCTCATAGTAATTCCCTAAATTGCTGGATTTTAAGGTTAAGTCTTAGTATTGAAGCTTGTGAGGCATGTTTCCATAGAAGGGACTTAGGACCTTCACACCTACTGTGAAGGTCAGTAGAGGCTGTCATACAGGACAGATTCAGAAGGCCTTCCGTCCCGACATGCTCTACCTACTACTTCAGCTTATAAGTATATAGAACCTAGAGAAACAAAATGAATGACTATAGTATTCTTGTCTCAGTATTTAATACTTGGTATGGCTTTTAGAGGACACTGTTAAGAATTTTAGATGATAATGTACTTGACTACTATCTCCACAGTATCCTGCATGAGACCATAAGCTTTGTTAGGGTGAGACTGTTGTTACATCCACCTCTGAATCTCCACTGCCTAACACAGACTTGACAAAATTTCTATCTACCTATCTACCTACCTATCTATAGATATGATTTTTTTAAATTTAAAGAATTTCAATAAGAATAAGACTCTGAAAACTTCTAAACTAGTCTTGATCTTAGTGCCATGCTGATAGAGAGCTTTCCAAAAGTGAAGCTGAACTTCTTACTTCTTTGGTGGTTGGTGTCTTATTTTTTTCCTTAAGAAGGAAATTAAGAAAGATAGAACTGTAGAACTCACCCTCTGGAGCACCAGGTTTTTCACTTATTCTAATCTGCCGTTCAGGTACCACAGGCTCCCCTTCTGCATTTCCAATATCTGCAGGTAGGTATGGCAATGACCTACTCTCCTCCTTTAATGACCTTGGGAAGTACAGAGGTAGCAGCTTTTGGTAAGTAGCCTGTGTCAGAAAAGCAAGACATTCTGTGAACAATAATGAAGTAAAGAAGACCTCAGCAGTACTTAGTGCTGTCCATACACTGTGTAGACAGCCTCTATGAAGAATAAAGACCTTACCACCTCTGAGCTCAGACGAGATGCTGTCTGGGACCCCCAATTGGTTCTTGTGTTAAAGATTGGAATACTGTTAGCCAGTCAAGTTAAACGTGATGCCCGTCCTGGCAATTCCAGGTCACTGAAGCTGGAATGCATAATCCCACCACTCCTGTCGCCATCCCTACCTGCGCTTTCTAATGATATCTAACATGCAAGACCCAGCGCAGACGCCACCTCCTTAACCCTCAGTGTGCCATCAGGGTCCATTCAACCCAGGTTCAGTTTTTGAGGGTTTTTTTTTTTGTTGTTTTTAACATTTCTAACTACTTGTGAAAGACTGCTATTTCATAACTTTCATTCTTAAAGATTTTTCAAAGAACAAAGATAAATTTAATTTTTTAAAAAGAAACAGAATAAAACTCATTCTATCTTATAATTTCCATGTAGGTTAGTCCACTGGACGCATTTACAAAGCCATGATATATTACAGGCATTTAGGGCTCTTATTTTTCCTGTAGCTTGAAACATTTTGCTTTTTCATCATCCTAGGAATTACTTTATCATTACTCAGTATTATTCATCAATTATTACCAACTATACTAAACAAGAGTAAATTAAAATAATAAGAAAACAAAAGAATGATGGAATCGCCTGGAAGGATAATGAAAGTCAAGAAATCATTACTCTTCAGTTTTCTTGTTGTGTTGCCCACAGCATTGCATCATCTTTTAAGTAGGTATACAAGAAGACCAAAGACACCATCTTTATAGTCTTTTTAAAAAAACTGAGATATTATTCACTCACCATGAAGTTTACCCTAAGTATACAATACAGTGGTTTTTAATATCTAGTATTCACAAAGCTGAACAATCATCACCAATATCTAATTCCAGAACATTTTCATTACCCCAGAAAGAAACATCAAACCCATTAGCAATCATTGCCCATTCTTCCCTCCCCTGGCAACTCTCATTTTCTGTCTTTATGAATTTGTTTCTTTTGGATATTTCATAAAAATCGAATATAATATGTGGCCTTTGTGTCTTAGCATGTTTTTAAGGTTCACCCATGTTGTAACATGTATCAGTACTTCATTCCTTTTGAATGGCTGAATATTCTATTATTAATATATATACATACTACATTTTGTACACAAGTTGATGACATTTGGGTTGTTTACACTTTTTGGCTATTATGAAGAATGCTGCTAGGAATATTTGTGTGCAAGTTTTTGTGTGGAAATATATTTTCGTTTCTCTTCTGTATATACATCAGAGTAAAACTGCTGCATTATTGTGGTACCTCTAACTTTTTGAGGAAATGCCAGACTGGTTTTCAAAGCAGCCGCATCATTTTTGCACTTCCACTAGCTATATATGAGAGTTTCAACTTTTCTACATCCTTGCCTACACCTGTTGTTGTCTGTCTTCATAATTATAGTCATATTACTGGGTATGAAATAGTATCTCATTGTGGTTTTGATTTGCATTTCTCTAATAGTTAATGGTGTGGTGCACCTTTTTAGTACTTACCGGTCATTTGTATATCTTATTCAAAGAAATGTGTATTAACTATTTTTTAAAAAAATTTTCTGTATTTTATGATGTTTTCACAATTTAAAAAGCTTGCTGGCTGGGGAGGATTACCCCCCTGCCCCAGGGCTAGCCAATTGCTGAAGTTAGTTAACTTATTTTGGGAGCACATCTTGTAATGCAAACCAAGCGATCCTGAATCTGCAGCCCAACTATCTTCTTATTTAACTCATAAACCAAGCAAATACTTTCCCTGCCCTAAATCATCCCAGGCCAGGCACCAGGCAACTAGAGACTACTCCTATAGCCCAAAATCTGCTGGAAATATTCAAACTAGCCAATCCTAAACTGTTGACCCTGCCCTGCCTTGCCTTTCCCAAAGAAAACCCGATAAAATGTTCTGGCTTCTGACCAAAACCTACTGTTCCTCCTGTAGCCCTGTGTGGCATGCCATGCCTCTGTTTTCTAGGGGAACTGTGAGTAACATTAAACTTTTCTTTTAAACTTTTCTTTCAACAGCATTGACCTCTCCATGTCATTACTCAGTCACCTTTATAAACTAAAAACTAGGTACGAACAAAATGTCTATTCAAAACTTTTGCTAATTTTTAATAGAGTTGTCTTTTTATTGCTAAATTGTAAGAGTACCCAATTTATTTATTTTTATTTTGGCTGCTTGTGCTTTTGGTGTCATATCCAATAAACCACTGTCTAATCCATGGTCATAAAGATTAATACTTACATTTTCTTCTAAGAGTTTTATAATTTTAGTTTTACATTTAGGTCCTAGATTGCTTTTGAGCTCATTTTTGTATATGGTATGAGGTAGGGGTCCAACTTAATTCTTTTGCATGTGGACATCCAGTTTCCCAAAACTATTTGTTAAAAAAGACTATTCTCACATTCAATGATCCATGAGTTAACAATATATTTCTAAGGACACAGAAGAAAATATGGTATGCTCATTCAATTAGTCATTCAACAAAAGAACTTCCCCACAGGATAATATTTTGTGATAGGAACCTGGACCACCCCATTTTACTAAAACGATGTCTGGTAGTGTTCTTTCATCTTTTACGATGTTTGTGCAACAAATTTTACTTGATACAAAGAGGTTTGTTATGTTTAAATTCTCACTGAATTGTCTAATAAAATTGTTTCACATTATCCGCTTTAGTTTTCAATAAATTACCCATAAATGACTTTTAAAAAAGATGGTAAATGTTGATGACTATTTTTCTGGGTGTACTGATGATAAAGACCTTTTCGCTGTTCCTCTGTGTCTGCACTAGGTGCCTGATAAGCTGCCATAGCTTTGTGGTGCATACCTTAGCACGGTGTTTGCCACACTGCAGGGTGATCTCTGTTTACCCGGCTGTCTCATCATTAGCCTGCAAACTCCCTGAGAGCAAGAGCTATATCTTACTTGGTACTTGGTACCTTATTCTATGAAAATGGCCAATCTCTAGCCTAGACTTCCATCTTAAGCTTCAAACTGAAAAACACAATGGTTTGCGGATCATCTGCCCCCGACGCTCCACTGATCCCCTAAGATTCCACGTGTTCAGAAAAGAACTTGCCTTTATTCCCTCCCCAAACTTTCTCCTCTATTTGTGATCTCATTGGCGGCATCATTAGCCAGTCATCCAAACCAGAAACCTAGGAGCCATACTTAATTCCTTTTCCTTTTTCTCCTACATATTTTAATCAACCCCCAACTCCAGCTGAATTTATTTATTAAATATTTTAAATTTCACCACCACCAGTGCCCTTGTTCTGGCCTGAACATTTTTCATCGGGAGTACTGCAACTACCTGCTATCTCTGCTTGCCATTGGTCTTTCTCCTTCCATATCATCCTTCACACAGCTACAGCAGAAATGAGATCACATCATTTGTTTGCTTAAAACTCCTCTGTTTCCCCATTGCATAATTGATGAAGTTTAAATTCCACAGCATGTGACACAAAGCCTTGAGTGATCCTGCCCCCACCTAATTTCCATTTTTGCCACCCCGAGCCTCACATTTTATGCGACGGCAACACTAAACACTCAATGCTATTTCTTACTTACATGTCCTTGCTCAGGCTCCTATGACTATTGTCACTTGTCTCTCCCTTGGCAAATCTTATTTATTTTTTAAAATGATTTCAACTTATATAACTTCTTATGGGAAGCATTTCCTAACCCCATGCCAGGCTGGACTTATGTCCTACCCTTCCCATACCTCTACTAACGCACTTATTATAACTGTCCTAATTTATCTGAACTGCCTGTCTGCACAGCAGAAAATGGGCTCCTTGAGGAAACGATCATGATTTGTTCACTGGTGTATTCCCAAAACCTAACATAGTAAACCTGATATATGCTAGATACTCAAAAAAAGGTCACTGGAAGGATGAATGCAGAGATAAACCAAGTGAAACAAGAGATAGCAAACAAAGTAAATGTGCTTTTTTTTTTTTCAAATTCAAAAGTACTTTTATATCACAGTGTGTAGCTATATATACTTTGAATAGATATTTCACATGTATTAACTCATTTAATTATCACAAAAATCCTGTGATATAGGTACTATTAGTATTCTTATTTTCCCAAAGCACAGAGAGGTTAAATAACTTGCCCAAGGATATAAAACTAGGAAATATGAGAAGCTGAATTGGACAAAGCACTCTAAAACTAAATACGCTTAATAAGATAAAAGAACTGATTTTCTAAAATTGCTGAAATTAAATTGAAACATAATAAACCTAACTACATACGATACAATACAAAGCCCTCACAACTTACTCAGTGACAGCCACTAGGTGAGGCTGTCGCCTGTTTCCAGGTCAGGTACACACCAAAGCTTTTCTAGCACAGCAGTAGTTTTCCAGCTATGCTGCCCAGACACCCAATACTTAGGTTATCAGGTGATGCTCTGACACCTAACACAGGGAGCAAAGCAGAGCAACTCCACTTGTATAAGATTTCACTTACAGTGACAACAGTTTAGCAGCAAAAAATATGAACAAAATGCTCCTTCTGGACTTGTTTTTAGTTTCCAATAAAGTCTTTTTCAACGAATGATGGTAAGTCCCACTGCCAAACATATACATAGATAATTAGGTTTTGTATGCTGGAAATCCAGCAAATTTATGATGATGAGACAAGAGCAAATGTTGAAAAGTAAAAATAAGATTTGAACAATGTAACAATTAGCAAAATACCTCTTCAAGATCAGAAACAGCAAATACTACTTTTTCAATGGTTTCCCCATGAATCTCTAGGAATCTCCTTACGGTGCCTATGGAAAAGAATAGACAGATTATTCAATAAATAAAAATTACTTATACATAAAGAAAAATCAAACTCTTCAGAGTTTTTTTTAATTTCAGAATATTATGGGGGCACAAACATTTTGGTTACATAAACTGCTTTGTACAGTTTGAGTCAAAGTTGTAAGTGTGCCCATTACCCAGATAGTGTGCACTGTACCCGTTAAGTGTGAATTTACCTATGACCCCCCGCCCTCTTCCACCTGCTTGATTTACATTGAGTTCTACTTCCATATGTGCACATAAGTTTTTCTCTGGGTAAATACCCGATAGAGGGATTGCTGGATCAAATGATAGGTCTACTTTTAGTTCTTTGAAGTATCTCCATGCTATTTTCCATAGAGGTTGTACTAGTTTGCAGTCCCACCGACAGTGTATAAGTGTTCCTTTCTCTCTGCATCCTTGCCAGCATCTGTTATTTTGGGCAGAGTTTTATTTTTATAATGGATCATTTCATTCAGGTCTCTGCTCAATGACAGCTGATCAGTAAGGCCTGCCCAGAATACTTATAAAAAACCCTTCTCTGATTTGCTTTCCTCCAGAGCAATGGTTACATACATTTTATGGAATTACTTGTTTATTGTATATTCTCTCTGCCCTCTCCTCCTTATCCTCTAGAATGAAAGCTCTAGAACAGAAGGAGCTTTATTTTATTTCTCCTTTACCCAGCATATTCTTCTTATTCCCTGGGGCCTCTCTCTTTGACCAGAATGATCTAGCACAAGTGTCTTTCCACTTGTTCAGTTACAGTACTACATGTCCTACTCAGGTTCTTCAACTCTTGATAAAACTCCATTAAACCAAAGCAGAGTAAGTTTTTTCTTAATTTCTGTGTTATCCTGATTCTTATCTATCAAATTTTCTCAGTTCTTAATTTACTGGATCTCTCCCCAGCTATAGTCCTGAAACACCGGTTCCCTCAACTTTTAAAATGTCCTCCAGGATTCTGTCCTCTACATTTTTTATTTTCTTGATACACACATTCCCCTTAGCTGGCTAATTTGCTGGTTAGCTATTACCTCAAATATTGATGGCTCACAAATCTTTATATTCTGTTTTCTAAACAAAAGACCTGAATTCCCTATTGCCCTACTGGGCACATTTGCCCTGATAACCCAAGAGACCTCAAACTCAACATGTCTAAACCTGAACCTAACAGGGCCAAATTCTGACCTCTGTCTTCTTTCCTCTAAACCTGCTCCTTTTCCTGTATTCCTTATCTCAATTACGTATCAACATCCGATCAATCACCCAAGCTGGGATGCTGAGTTTTCTCTGACACTTCCTTCATCCTGTATTTTCAAATGGTTCCCATAACTTTTATTTCCATTGCTAGTATTTCTAACATTTATTCTTTCTCTCTTCCAGCTGCTTTCAGGTTCTTAATACTCACATAGACTTTGGCAATAAACTCTTAACTATTCTCCTTATTTCTTATTTTCCCCTAAATCTACATATTAATTGTTGTCTGAGTTATCTTATATCATCCTCCTTACTAAACAGTTGTCATAGTTTTGCACTGCTTATAGGTTATAAAGTCCCTAGCATAATTCTCCACACTCTGACCCCAACTACCTTCCCCCACTCCGTTCCTTAGTCCTATTTCCAATTATTCCTCCTACATCTTATGCTTTAATTAAATCTGCTTCTTTGCTGAATGCCACTTAATTTTATGCTGTGCTACCTCTGCTTGCATGATTACCTTTGACTAGAATACCATTCATCCATCACCTTCCCTTAGTGAATTCCTACTCATTTTTCAAGACCCAGCCAAGAACCATCTTTGCGCAGAACTCTACCCTTCCTTGTGTTCCTCGTATAATCTTTTGAACATCCTTCTATTTATGAACTTCTTATGCCATTTTAGAGCTAGACTGAGCTTTTTGAAGCCCAAGTATACTTTACATTACTACTACTTTAATTAAGGTCTAGCATACTTTATGGATGTGACATGCAATCATTCAAAAGTAGCTAGTTAACTGAATTAACAATTTATGACTCTGGTTATAAACATATTGCCTGCCTTGTTCAATATTACATCGCAAGAGCCTAATTTGTTGAAGCAAACATTCACAACTCTCCCTCTGTTAGGTAACAGATTAATTTTTGATTTCTCCCTCTTAATATTTTTTCAAAAATTAACTTTCAAAAACATATTTTGTTTTCCTATTTACTTTGACATCAAGTTTTAATGTTCACACATAACAGTTTCTCAGCATATAATTGTAGTTTCCTCTGGAAGACAAAATACAATGCCAAATACTAACCAAATTGAATTCCCTTGGCAGAGCTCATTTAGAAAAGTAATTCTGCAAAAAGGGGGAAAAAGAATGATGTCACGACTCTAAGGTTTTGGCACTAACTGCCAGTTAACACTGATCCTTTCAAAGTTTCATCTGTGCACTATGCTCTGCAACTAACCAGAACGTCATCTAGCGAATACCCTTTTACTAGTGAGAATGGTATCTGGGACATTAAAATTCCTAACCTGGAAACACAAGAGCAAACACCTTCATCTTTCTTCTTACTACTATATCCTCTTTTACACAGAACAGAGCCTAGCATATAGTAGTCATTCACATTTTTGTTGAATGAATTAAAATCCTAATAAATTTATTTTAATGTGGATGTTTCTTTAAGATTTTCCTGGAGAAGAAGTGTATATGAACTAAGAAAAAAAGGTAAGTCTTAATATATCTATCAAGAAGATATTACTTAGGTTTCAAACAAAATAAATGTTGATAATCATTTAATAAGTAAGAAAGCTTTTGATACTGAGAACTTAAAATTGTATCATTAGATTTGTTCTTGGTCTGTATATGCTACAAAAGCGTATAAGCCATTTGTTTTCCAAATGCTTGAGAAAGTATTTAAGCAAAGGGCATCATTGTCTATCTGTGTGTGTGTGTGTGTGTGTGTGTGTTTGAATGAGATGCCACAGTTCTGTTACTAGATTTAAGGTGTAATAAGTCAAATGGGCCTTATACAATATAAGTTAACTTGCACACTTTAAGAATTAGACAGTTCCTCTTTGCTAATTCCTAGAAATGGCATCATCAAAGTCCCTTAAATCCACTATTGATCTTTATCTGCTGGTACCAGTTATTCTCCAAATGGACCTCTCTTATGGTACTGTACCAAGTGATTTATCTGGGGCCACAGAGCTTGAGCTGGGCTGGTAGAATTTGAACTAAAAACCAGTCTTTTTGACTCCCTATTAGAGTCTTTTCTACAAAATTATGCTGCCTCTTTAAATTCTAATCCTTTTGATTACTTTAAACGAGAAATAGAGGTTGAAAAGAAGCTATGTGATGACAAGGCAAGGACTAAGTGAAATCAGAGAATGTCAAGACTGGCCAAAAGCCTTGACAGGAGGAATGACATCAAGGCAGGAACTCTGCTTTGGTAAGGCACCATTTAGAAGACATGCAGGTTATAATATAGTAGTCTCCCACTGAAGCAGCTCTAACTCAAGCATAAAGAATTATCTAGTATAACAGGCAGGTTATTAGACTTGGGAGTCAGAAGGTGTGATGTGTATGTTCCAAGTCTGTGTAACCCTGAGAACATGATGAATTTCTGAGTCTCTTTATTTGTACAATGGACAATATATTATCTATAACACAGGGTTGTTTACAGAAATTAAATGAAATTTGTCTCTTTTTAAAATACATATTTCTTTAGCAAGTACCATATGTCAAACATTCTTGACACATAGAAGCATTGGAAGTACAAAGATGAAAAGACAAATCTGGCCGGGCGCTGTGGCTCACGCCTGTAATCCTAGCACTCTGGGAGGCCGAGGCGGGCGGATTGCTCAAGGTCAGGAGTTCAAGACCAGCCTGAGCAAGAGCAAGACCCCGTCTCTACTAAAAATAGAAAGAAATTAATTGGACAATTAAAAATATACAGAAAATATTAGCCGGGCATGGTGGCACATGCCTGTAGTCCCAGCT
>CAUYRT010052577.1:0-54830 GCA_963574885.1 Lepilemur ruficaudatus
AAAATTAGCCAGGCATGGTGGCACATGCCTGTAGTTCCAGCTACTTGGGAGGCTGAGGCAGAAGGATTGCTTGAGCCCAGGAGTTTGAGGTTGCTGTGAGCTAGGCTGACGCCACAGCACTCATTCTAGCCCGGGCAACAGCGTGAGACTGTGTCACAAAAAAAAAAAAAAAAAAAAAAAAAAAAAGAAAGTTAAGAGTATAAAGGTTTCAGAGAATTTCTTCCTCCTTCATATAGTGGTGATTTTGCTCAGTGGTGTTGAGTTGGCTTCCAGGATTCTGCAAAACCTTGATTTCAGATTTCATCTGCTCATGCTCTGTTCATGATTTAATAGTTATGTAATAAGTGAACTTAAAAAATTATTTTTTATAATTTCAAAATATTAAGAGGGTACAGATGTTTTTGATACATGGCTTGAGTCAGAGCTGTAAATGTGTCCATCACCCGAATCGTGTTCACTGTACCTGTTGGTTGGGTTTTTGCCCTTCTCCTCCTCCCCCCAATAAGTGACTTTAACTGTGCTGCATCATGACAGTGTTATATGGTAGCTAGTTATAACACCGTTAGTCTGGGCCTTTTCTTTTAAAAATGAAACAGGCTTACTCTGGTGAGTGTTGGTTAAGATTATGTTCGGCTGTTTGTAACAGAAAACAGTTGATAATGCTTAACCAAAAGGATGTTTTATTTTTCTAAGGTATTGAGAGGTCCACAGTAGGCAGACCTAGGTTGTAGGGGACCCCCGTTTGCTAATAGGGACCCACACTCATATTATTTCTGCTTAGCCCCTTACAGTATATCATGTGGTTGTTTTGTGATCAACAACATGGCTACTTGTTTTCCGGCTGTTGTGTTTTAATTGTAACTGAGAACTGTTCTAGGGGCCACCCCTGTCTACAAACAGATTAGGAAATGTAGATTTTTTAAGCTGGCCCCATTTAGTGCTCTGAACAAAATTGAAGTTCTGTTTGCAAACAGTAAGGAAAGACTGACTATTCATTTTGCAGCCAGCAGTGTCTGGCACATGAAGAGTAAAATGTCTGTGCTGTAATTGGAAACTTAAAGTTTGGATACATGTTAATAACCATAACACAATATATTTGCCTACACTAAAATTTGAGGGAATATCTCAGAGCTCCATGAAGTCCCTGAGGATTTTCAAAATGACATAATTGAATTTTTTTTTTTTTTTGCTACGATCTCTCTATGTTACCCAGACTAAAGTACAGTAGCATTGTCATAACTCACTGCAACCTCTAACTCCTAGGCTCAAGCGATCCTCCTCCCTCAGCCTCCTCAGTAGTTGGGACTACCGATGTGCACCACCCCACTCAGCTAATTTTTGTATTTTTTATAGAGATGGGGTTTAGCTATGTTGCCTAAGCTGGTCTTGAACTCCTGGCCTTGAGCAGTTCTCTCACGTTGGCCTCCCAAACTGCTAGGGTTACAGGTGTGAGCCACTGCACCTGGCCTGAATGTTTTATAATGTTACAACATGGGTTTGAAAAGTAATTTCCACCAAATATTTAGGATTTAAATTGATTGAAGAACTTTTTAATTGCCTCACACCATAAGGAGCATGTATCAGTTCAGGAATGTGAGCAATTATTATTAATAGATATTGTTAGTGAATTTAACTTTGAATTTCAAATATACTGTTGCTCTTTTTAGTTTCTTTTGTTCTGGCTTATTATCTCAACACTTATTTAGTCAATTTAGTAAAGTACTTAAAAAAAGCTTTATGCTTTTTAAACCTTTAAGTTTTTTTTTATTATTTGAGCAATTTGGAAATTCTTATTTTCTGGATCAACAATTTTAGGTAATAAATGTAAGGACTGGTGGAGAGAACAATTTATTATCTTAATGTTGTTTTGTAATCCAGCAAAGAAGTGCTTGTTTTTTGCCTTTGGGTCACGTGTGCCTCAGGATCCTGGCTGTGTAAGGAGCTGGAATGTTTAACCAAAGTGACTTCATGAAATTGGAGATTACGAAAACATCTGAAGATCTAGAGGTGATTAAAAAAATGGCATATCATTGTTCATTTCTGTTTTAGTTCCAGAGCTGAGTATAAAAATGTGTAAAATGTGACCAAATCATCTGCCTCTTATAAACCCAATGAACAAATTTAGGGAGAGAAGATGATTTCTAGTTTAGAATGTTTAAAATTATTTCATATTAATTAAAAAGAAACCCAGAAGCGTCTGTTACATGCATGAGATATTTCTCTCTATAATGGCTTTGAGGAAAAAACAGGAAAGACTTGTGTGTATTTCTCAGCTCTTAGTAATTTAGCGATTTCATTCTACCTATTTCTAAAGAGGAATATCAAGCAGCTCTTTCCTCATGTGTGCTATTGTTTCTATAAGTGATCAATAGACCTTCTTCTCCTTCTTCTTTATCCTTTACTGCAACTTTATTTGTTGTTATTTTCCACCCTACCTTCATATCTCCCAAAAGACGAGGCAAATAATTCTGTTTGGGTTGAGTGTTGCGGAAAGCTTGTATTTAGGATCACATGGGATTTTACCCTGCGAGGAGGTGAAAAGTACCAGGGAGGGCAACTCAGAGAGGAAAAACTATGACTCTTCCATTTCATTGGCATAACCACTGGTTATGCCATTTCATTGGCATAACCAATCCATTTTGAATATTTAGCTGATGTGCACAATAGGTTTTAGGGATAAGATGGGATAGATTATGAGTTATAGGAAGATGGAGGTGGATGAGTGATGGAGGGTTATGTTTTACCAGATTGTAAAGGTCTTAATGGCTTACCCAGGGCTGAGTTTGAGCTTTATTCGGTAGACAGGGAGGGGGGACTCGTGGTGATCTTCAGCAGGATGTCACATAGATTTTAGAGAGAGAACTCTGGCAGCGATGAGGAGGATTGAGTGGAAGGGAAAACTCAGGAGGCAGGGAGACAGGTTAGGAGGCTACTGCAAAATTATGGTGGTTGGAATAGAAGGCTGATTTAAGAGGAATTCCAGAAATTGTCAGGTTGACTGATTGGTTGGTTCTGTATGTGGGAACAGGAAGGGATGCAACAATTTTGTTGTTGAAGTTATGTTTAAAGAAGGCTTGGTGTTTTCTTTATAATTTGTTAAAAAATTTGTACTATGTGTTTGTTAGAAAGCATGTTTTTAAAATAAAATTTTAATATTAATCTTTAGTAGACCTTCCTTGGTAGTTAAATAGAGTGAATAATATTTTGCTTGACGTTGGAAATACGGCAAGTAATGTGCCCTAGAAAACTAGAATGTTCTATTTGACATTCTAAATGTTAACATGCTAACATTCTTTAGAGCTCCTTAAGTAACACCTTATCAGTCTTCTTGTTGGGAATCCTCTGAGCATGGTTAGTAGCGTCTTACAGCAGTGAATCTGTTTTCTATAAGCAAATAAAATAATTGATTTCATATCCTCTTTAAAAGTAGGTATAATTGAAAAAAATTTTAATATATTTCAATGATTTAAAAAATTTGATTTATTTCACAAAGCCTCTTAATTTATTCATTTTTTTCTACATAAACTTCAGCAAATATGTAGAGTCAGTTTGGTTTGGTATATAAGAAGTTCAGTGGTTATATGTTCATTTAATATAAGTTCTCAGCTGTGTTAGAATTTATGCCTTTAATTAAGCCTTTAATTTTTAACTTAAAATTATAAACATAGTAACTACCATTTGTATGCCTATCTACTTATATACCAGGCATGGTGCTGGATATTGCATGTAGGAAAAAAATGTATATATGTGTAATTTCTGATTTGCATAACTCTCTCTATAGCTACTGCCGTTTTACAAATAAGGAAATAGAGGGTGAGAGAGGTTAATTTTCATGAAATCATATAGCTGTAAGTGGTAGCAATGGCATTTGAACATCAGGTGTATGTTTGGCATAAACTATATAAGTGTCATTATATTGATTGGGAAATGCTGCAGAAATAGTTTTTATGAGAATATGTTTATTAGAATTCTGATTTTGATTAATATTGGAACTTTTTGAGGTCTGTTAAATGGATGCATGAAATCAATATTAATAGCTTAAACATTTATAAAGATTATTCAATTTAAATATTAAATAGATTTTGGAGGTTGAACTGTCAGCTGTATTATAAATTCCAATGATTAGATAGCCATGAAAGGAAATAAAATTTTACTATGAGCATTTCCAGTGTATATTTAGGTTGAGGAAATTTTGAAAAGAATTAAGTTTTTGTAAATGTCACCAATGAATGTGACTGCTTTGATACATGCCTAAAATGTTTCCTGGAAAGAATCGTGAAAGGGAGTTGACAAAGTCTTGATTTTTCTCTGGTGGGTGAAAGTATTTCCCTGTGAATCCTGGTATTAAAGATATTATACAAAGATACTATTGTCCCAGTGGATTAAAAACATGTCCCTATATTCAGTGTTACAGATCTCCATGCTATCCATGCCAGTGTGACAATTTGTATTCTTGATTTTTGGCATGAAATAATACTATTTGGTAGTTTATTTTACCCCACTTTTATTAATTCAGTGAGGTAGACATTGGGTTAATAAAGGTGGGATAACATAGGGCATATGAAATAGTCTGGGCAGTATAGATTGCATAGGTAATTAGTGAATGAGGTAGACTTAAGAACTCACGTCCTCTGGCTCGTCTTAGGCCAGTAGCCTTTTTCTTTCTGTCTTTCTTTTTTAATTAACAGATTATTTTTTATAGTGGTTTTAGGTTTGCAGCAAAATTGAGCAGAAAATACAGAGTTCCCATATATTCCCTCTCTTTTCTCCGTAGTTTCCCCTATTGACATCTTGTATTGGTGTGTGGTACATTTGTTTTAGTTGATGAACCAATATTGATACATTATTATTAACTAAGATCCATGGTTTACGTTAGGGTTCCCTCTGTTGTACAGTTCTATGGGTTTTGACAAATTCATAATGTCATCTGTATCATACAGAATAGTTCTACGGCTCCCCAGATCCTCTGTGTTCAACCTATTCTCCCCCAACTCCTGGTCTTTTTGCTCTCTGTATAATTTTGTGTTTTCCGGAATGTCATATAGGTGGAATCCTACAGTATATAGTCTTTTCACACTGGCTTCTTTCTCTTAGCAGTATGCATTTAAGATTCCTCCATGTATTTTTATGGCTTGATAGCTCATCTGTTTTACTGAATAATAGACCATTGTTTGAAAGTACCAAAGCTTATTTGTCTATTCACCTACTGAGGGACATTTTGGTTGCTCCTCAGTTTTGGCAGTTATGAATAAAGCTGCTGTAAACAATGGTGTATGGGTTTTTGTGTGGACATACATTTTCAAGTTATTGGCCAGGCACGGTGGCTCACACCTGTAATCCTAGCACTCTGGGAGGCTGAGGTGGGAGGATCCCGTGAGATCAGGAGTTTGAGACCAGCCTGAGCAAGAGTGAGACCCCATCTCTACTAAAAATAGAAAAATTAGCCGGGCATTGTGGTGTGCACCTGTAGTCCCAGCTATTCAGGAGGCTGAGGCAGAAGGATTGCTTGAGCTCAGGAGTCTGAGGTTGCTGTGAGCTATGCTGATGCCACGGCACTTGACTCAGGGCAACAGAGTAAGTCTCTGTCTCAAACAAAACAAAACAAAACGGTTTTCAAGTTATTTGGGTAAAGGAGTATGATGTTGGATCGTATGGTATATGTAGCTTTGTAAGAAACTGTTAAACTGTCTTCCAAAGTGATTGTACCATTTTTCATTTCCAGCAGCAAAAAGTGAGAGTTCCTGTTGCTCTACATCCTTTTCAGCATTTGATATTGTGACTGCTTTGTATTTTATCCATTTTGATAGGTGTGTAGTAGCATCCAGTTCTAATTTGCAATTCCCTGGTCACATGTGATGTTGAGCATCTTTTTATATGTTTATTTGCCATCTGTATATCTCCTTTGATGAGGTGTCTGTTCAGATCTTTTGCCCACTTTTAAGTCAGGTTGTTTGCTTTCTTATTGTTGAATTTTAAGGGTTCTTTGTGTATTGTGGTTTATCAGATATGTTTTGCAAATGATCAGTAGCCTTTTTATACCATTTCCTCCTTTGTCACCTTTGAACTACTGCATATTTTAGATATTATTTAAGTAAATAAGGGCCTCATTATTTTCTTTCGTATGATCACAGTGTTCTTAAGTACTATTTTGTTTTGGCTAAGTACATTGTATCTTGTACCTCTTTGGGAGAGTCCTGTGTGGTGGCTCAGAGTTCAGCAATCTGACAGTTTGCTTTGGTATATCTACATATGCTACTGCAGCTGCAGTTCAGGTATCCAGTTAGTTGGCAGCTATGTTGCTTCATAACACTTGAGTCTAAAATTAGTTGAACTGTTCTATTTTAAGGATAGACTGAACTTAGTAGTCCATGTCCTGTAAAATATGTGAAAGTTGAACTCATAGGATATTGAATTGCTTCTTTTAAAAGGCAATCAGAAGTAGAGTTGGATAGAAAGTAGTTCGTTATAGTTTTTAGAAAGTTTTTGTTATGGTGATTTGATTATAGCCTGGGTGTAATGCTGTATGTATTAATATATAGTATCTAAGAACCTAAAATTTTATACTGTTGCCCCTCAGAGTTAAGACAGTGCTTTTATGTTAATGGTTATGTGTGAATTTTAAAATGAGTTGAGTTAGAGAAAGATGATTTCAATTTTCTTTTAGCATATTTTAGAAGAGCCACAGCCGCTAAACATTTATGAATACTGGAATACCATTGACTAGAAAAAAGTGAGTGATTAAAGGAGTATTTGTTTGTTCATTTTGTGATCTTTGTGATTACCTTATCTGTGTAACAGAAGCTAGAAAATATTGAAAATATTTGGTAGGTGAAAAGCTGAGTGATTGAAATTCAGATTTTGATTTTACACGTAGTATGAATTTTACAGCTCTTTAAGTGAGGGCTTATATATATGAAGGCATTTTACAGTGATATTTGAACGTGTCCTTCAACCAATCTCAGAAGCTATAACAACTTAACTACTATAGATAATTTGTAGTCATTTTATACTTTTTCTTTGAACATTTTTGGAGAGTCTAAAGCAGAATGGAAGGATTTAAAATCGTAGAAAGCAAGATGGAGTATTTTCATTTTCTTGTGGAAAGACAGATAGAGATGTACTTAATATCTATCCATTTCCGTTTAGAAAACTGTATAGAAATTTAAATTTGTGCTTCAGTAGAATTAAAATGATAAAACACTATAAATAGAATGAAATACTTTTGTAATTAGCATTCCTTTGGAAGCATTCAAGCAATGTTGTTTCCAATCTTTCTCATATTCTAGTAAGAAATTAATTGATTATATGCTTCAGGTAAGCAAACTACTATGCAATATACCCTTTACTCTCCCGCCCCCATTGTATCTTGTACTCAACCTTTCCCTAGAAAAACTGGAAAGAGATGAAGCACGTGGGGCCAGGAGAAGTAGGTTTTCACCAAATTGGAACATGTGATTTAATTGTAAATACTTACTGATCTTCTACTTAAAAAATACATAAAGAAATCAGGGCCTACAGAAGGAAGAGGAACACATAGGTTTGTAGCTTCTCTGAGTAGTGTGGTGAGGAAGGTGGACCAGCTCTACTCATTTTAAGTGAATGCTATGGAAGAGGAGTGATCTCTGAGCATCCAGGGATTTCACAAGCAGAGTTGGCATTTGAAGAAAGGTGTAATTTCATTTGGGGCAGGAAGGCTTTGTATTATTTGTGTGTGGGTGGATGGTGTGGACAGAGGGTTTTCTCGACCTTACCATTTCATTTGGATGATCTGACCTTGCATTTCACTCTTTGCATTATAGGAAAAACATTATTATAATGGTTCAATTAGTACTTTAACATGAACAAGAAAGATTGTGCCGTATAGGTAATCAATGTTGAGTTGAAAATTTTAGCCTCCATTTTTAAGAATTCTGTTATCCATAAATATATTATCAAATCTAGGGGTTTAGTAGTGAGAAATAATTTATAGATAAGGTTCAGCAAATGTAAAGATTGAGTGAGACATGGTGTAGGAAACTCTGAATTAGATTGATGATCATAATAATTTTAACACCTTACATATTTATCATATTTTTACATATATAATACAATTTGATTCTTTTAACAGCTCTGTGAGTCAGGTAACATAGGTGCCAGTGACCTTATTTTGTAGCCAAGGAAACCAGGCCTTCGTGATTGCACTGACTGGGTGGTGGCCACGTGGGGACTAGGATTCTGGTTTTCTGGTAGCCAGTCCAGAGAACACTCTACAATAGATTATTGTGTCCTTCCTTATATGCAAAGTTGTTATTAATAATATTGACTATAAGTAATATATGTGGTGAGCAGTGAAGAGTCTCTGTTTCAGTAAATAGCAATTGAATACTTTCTGAATTATTCATAGAGGTCCATATTCAGGGAGAAGTATGGTTTACTTTTTGTTTAATGTGGTTTTGGGCTACCATAATCCGTAAACCTGAGTGAAAAAGTCTATTGCTGACTGTAGAGGATTTAGTTACTTGAAGGAAAACCTCCATTATCTCCTATTTCTGTTGTTAATTGAAGCAGCTCTTAAAATTACAGGGTTACACATTTAGATAGAAAAACAATCCCATTGACTAAAGATATAATTTCTGTAGTACTCACTGGCAAAAGAGGAACTATTATAAGTTCTTGGGAAAACATAGGAAGAAAACCTATGACACATACTTGCTAACATTCTTGGAAAATAAAAAACTATACAAAATGTGAGTGAAAAATAATCTGTACTACCATTATTCAAATATACTAATCAATTTGCTGACATATTTCCTTCTCCTTTTCTGCTTCTTTCTCTTTCCTCCTTAATATATAACATTTAAAAATTTGGGCCATTGTGTGTAAAGTTCTGTATCCTGCTTATTCATGTAATGTCATGGCATTTTCTAATTTAGTATTGTTTCAAACCATTTTAAATGAATGGTGCATGCATTCTATTATGTATTGGTGACAAACAGTGTCATGAAACATTTCAGCAATTTTGTGTTCTGATAGTTTTTGGTTAATATTATTACATTGGTATCTTTCTCTCCATCTAATTACAAGCTTCAGTAAACATTTTCAAGATAAGAAGGAAGTCATGTGGATTATATAAACCATTTAGCAATTAAATATTTATAAGATGCTGCCTAATTCATGATTGAGAAGATTCTTGGGTTATATATCCAATTTAAAAATTCTAATCACTCTGAATTCTAGAAATTCAACAATAAAGGAAGCAATTACTAATAATCAGCAGATCTGGTTTCCATTCCTAGCTCTTAAGCTAACTAGCTAGTTTTGGATGGCTTATAAATGAAAATGAATAATTGCCAAGGTTCCTAATCATCCTATAATACCTGCCTTGGTAATTGTTTCATCATTTATTAATTTCCTGAGTGTTTCTTATATGTCAGTGAGTATGTTAGCTCCTTAGAGTGGTAGACATTAGAGAGTGGTCTTTTATATTTTTTGTTGGATTATGAATGTATCACTTTATACTGATATGATCAGTTTGGTTATCCTTGACAGCATTTTCTGACATACTTTCTCCGTTTATTGTTTGTGGCATCCACCTCATTTTTTATTTTGGAAATGATCACCTTATTCACGGTTTTAATTTTTTTCAGAAACTATTACCGATTCCTTTTGAAAACTCTTTTAAAATGTCTTCTAGATTTTTGATATAGTTTGTAATCATTTATTACATTTGCATTCCATTACTTGTGCTAGTCTTCAAGACTGTATTATTTATTAATGACATTGAATCAAGGAGTACTTTGGGAGATTAGATTTATCTGTAATGATTGAAGTAGAACTTTGGAAAAAATTCACATTTTTAAAAGCTTTTCCACTCTGGTTATGTGCATTAATGATATACATGTAAACTTTGAGTGTGTGCAAATGACCTCTTTTTGGAAGTTTTAAAAATTTTCCGTTTTATCACTATGTGTTGTTCTTGCAAGTCTATGTCAGTGTTTCTTTTGTATTGGGTTAAATGATCACCATATACAGTCTCGAGGAAGGGCCTAAATACTGTCCCCTCTAAGTCTTCTTCTTTCATCTCTGGTTAAATGGAAGATTTCTTTCATGGTTCTTTTAATTCCTTGCTTTAGCAATAAACCTGAATAAGCAATTTCTGGTTGGCTATCTCTTGCCCCAAGATTTTCAAGCCCGGATTTATGTAGAGCTACAGCCTTGGGACTAAGGATTGTGATGTTTAGCTTTGAGGTGGCTTCACCTGGGGGATTGCTGAAGCTGTTTAGATTTGTTTTTCCCTTCTCTTGTTCTACTTTCTCCCTTCCCCCATTAACAGAACTATGGGATAGTTCTACCTGTTCATCCTTTGAGAATTACCATTGCTTGTGACTGATGTAGGGAAAAGATAGAGACATTAATTGTGTTGATTTTCATTTCATTTTGTACTCAAGAAAACTGAAGTTCTGAAAAGTGGGGTTGGTAAAGGAAAAAGCAAGATCTAAACTGAGGTCTCCTGATTTCCAGTTCTACACATTGCTCAGTCTCCCTTTTTACTTACTGGTGGATAGAAGGGGTGCTTTCACTGACTGTATCTAACTCACTTAATGAAAAAGCCAAGAATTACTATAGAGAATTAGTAAGGGCAAGAATCTAGAAGAAATGAGTGGAAAAAGTGAAGCAGTAGCAGAAATAGAAGTAGTGATGTCAGTGTTATTCTTTACATACAATGAGAGGAATGTTGAGGTTTCAGTTACATATGATGTTAATGTATTTTAGAAACTGCATTATGTCAGTGATGATAAATTGCATGCAGCAGGCTCATCAGAGTTCTGGGGCTTCAAGCCATTGACTAGGCCTAATATAAATTGGAGTTATAATGCAAGTGAAATATTCCTGCACTTCGAAGGATTGAATGGCAGTTTGGCTGCAGGTCTTAGACCAGTCTGTGGCTTTCAGGCTGTTTCCCAGTTACCTATAAGATCCAGGCTCCCGGCAGGCAGATCCGGGCCACTGACCACCTCCACACCTCACCCCTCCTCATGGCCTGCATTCCGCGGATCTGCTGGAAACCAGAGCCTTCCATTTTGCTCTGGATGGGGACTAAATAGAGGAAAATATGATGCTGTGTGGCCTCAATTCTAACACATTTAGAGAGTAGGGGCAGCAGTGGAAGTGATGAAAAGTTTGAATTTGCTCTCACGTTAAATGGGCATATGGTGTGTGTATGTGGGGGAATGTGAAGGAGGAAGGAGCAGGGAGAAAAGGAGAGAGGGCCCTGTTGTTTCTGGAAACTTGGGAGGTAGAGGCTTTTAGAGAATGGTAGCCTGATCCGTTCCTCATCTTTTGGGTCTCCACACATACATTCACACACACACCCCCTTCCTGCCCTGCTCAGTTCTGTTTCATCTGGCTGTCTCAGTCCCCTCTATGGTAACAGTACCTAAGTATACGGTTGGGAAGGATGTGATTTGGAAAGTGTGTTTCCAGTATGAACATACCTGTTGTATATATTTATGAAACATATTTTTATGGATCCAATGTTATATATTTTAATTATTATTCTAGATTGACTACACAATGTCAGTATGTATTGTGCATTGATAATGTTTTACCATTTTTTAAATTAAAAATATAGCTTTGTGTTAACCTGGATTATCTATCCGTCACTTAAAACAGTGGTCCCCAGCCTTTTTGGCACCAGGGACCAGTTTCATGTAACATAGTTTTTCCACGGAGGGCGGAGGGAGATGGAGCTCAGGCGGTGATATATGTGAGCCACAGGGAGCGGCTGTAAATACAGATGAAGCTTTACTCACTGGCTCACCTCCTGCTGTCCGTTGCTCCCACTCCCTTCCCAAGGCAACAGGCGGGTACCCCTGGTACTGGGGGATGGGGACAGCAGATTTATTTATTTAGAGACAGAGTCTCATTCTGTTGCCCGGGCTAGAGTGCTGTGGCATCAGCTTAGCTCACAGCAACCTCAAACTCCTGGGCTCAAGGAATCCTCCTGCCTCAGCCTCCCGAGTAGCTGGGACTACAGGCATCCGCCACCATGCCCAGCTAATTTTTTCTGTTTTCAGTAGAGATGGGGTCTCACTGTTGCTCAGGCTGGTCTCAAACTCTTGACCTCAAGTGATCTTCTTGCCTCGGCCTCCCAGAGTGCTAGGATTATAGGCATGAGCCACTGCACCAGTGGGAGATTGCAGATTTAAACAACATTTTTATGACCAGGCTCAATGGCTCATGCCTGTAATCCTAGCACTTTGGGAGCTGAGGCAGGAGGATTGCTTGAGCACAGGAGTTTGAGGTTACAGTGAGGCTATAATCACACCGTTACTGCACTCTAGCCTGGTGGACAGAGTTAGACTCTGTCTCAAAAACAAAACAAAACAAACCCCCAAACCTCTACATTTTTAAGACAAAATGTGTTATAAGTTGGTTGTTTGGAACTTATAAGTGAATTTCTATAGCACAACTCATTGGTTAATTGGAGACAGCTGGCAAATTTTTGTGGGCAAGTCTAGAAAGAAATTTAAAGGATTTTAAGAAAAAACCTAGAAATAAGTGGGGTTTTTTTGGAAATAAGTGTTTTGTTAAAGTTAGTAACTACTTTTATTCTGATCTTCCAAAAGCATTCATGGTAACATTCAGTAATGGCAAGAATGTGGAGAAACAGTACTCTCTTGCGCTGCTTATGAGAGTGTGACTTGTTACCATCTTTGGGGAAAGGAGGTTGCTGCTGAAGTCACGTATACTCCTTGACCCATCAATATTTCATAGTTTTTCCTACAGGTAGAATTTAAGTGCAAGGATATTTATTGTGACATTATTTATAATAGCAAAATACCAGAAACAACCTGAATGACCATGAGTAAGGAATAATTGAATAAATTTTGATACTTGAATGTTAAGCAACTAATAAAGAATATGAGTTAGATTGCTAAGGATTGATCTATAACATTTTACCATATATTATTAAGAAAAATTAAAAGGCAGAGGACTGTGAATTTGGCATTTTTATAAAAAGAAAGAAAAAAATTCTATACACAAACAGAGCTAGGAATAGAAACTAAACTGTTAACAGTGGTTACCTCTAAAAAGTGAGTTTTTTTCCAAACTCTGTATTTGACATTTTAAAACACATATTTGTTACTTCTGTAATAAATAAAAATACCACCACAAATAAAATAGGAAGTTTAAAAGCAGAAAATTATTAAATATTTGCATGCATATGAAATATTACTGGATTTTGAGAACAGCTTCCTCCATGTGATTCTGACAGGTAGAATTTATAAGCAACATTGTGGGTATTAAGTGACATTGACTTAATAGACCATCTGGTGCTTTCATAAACAATTTACAGACTTACTGTTGTGTGGTCGTTTATGGCTGAGGTGGTCCATTATGGCCCTAGCTATTATTTTCAGTGTCTGATTTGATCATATACTTACAGGCTATCTTCTTAGGCAAAGTCCAGTGGCTTAATAGATCAGACAGATGTTACATTGATTTCTAAGGAGTGCTATCCTTACCCAGAGTACCCATTTGTTTCTTACCTACCTTAATTTTTTCATTTATTTAAAAACTTACATAAAAATTCATTGAGTGCCCCTAACATATACAAAGATGAAAAAAAGATGATGTTGTTTTCCTTTGGGAGATCTCAATCTGTTGGGAAAAACTGGCAAGGTGAATCATGGAATTAAGGTATTGTACATGCAGTATGAATAAAGTACTCTGTAAGAGTAACTTTCTTAAACCATCTACCTGGTGAGGTTAGTGTGTTCTGTACCCATTCACTTGTTTCTTGAAGTTTTATTTCTCTGACAGTAGGAATTAAGAGATTTTAGTAGACTGCTATTATAGTACAATTTCTTTTTCTGTAAATTGGAATATGAAATAACCCCAGGATTATAAGGAAGTACCTAATACTAAATGATGATATGGAAATATAGTAGGGAGATTAAGGAAAATCAAGTTGAATATTTGCTTATAGTATTATTAAATAACAGAAAATAGAATACTTTTGAAGTATACAAAATCAAGTAGGGAAATTTTAGAAAATATTTTTCATTTAAGTCTTTTTAATACCTCTACTGCTTATCATGGTGCTTGGCATACTGTAAATGCTCAGTAATTATTTTAACAAAAGACTTAGTGAATGAATTTCTGCTGAGGGTTTTGGGCTTTAAGATTTTCTGAATTCAGTTTGTTAACCAAGCTCACTCTGAAGTTTGAAGTAACTTTGTAATTTTCCAAAAGTTTACAAATGACCTTACTTTGTGCTACCTAACTTCTTTACGTAGGGAGATAGGTAAAATGAACTGTTGCCATAGTATACTACAAGAGATATTATATAGAGAAGATAAGGTTCAGTTTGGATAAAAGTAACGTAATACGGGACCCTGTGGAGGAAGCTCGGAATAGGAGAGTGCCTGTAAATAACAAAGGCAAAATTCATGGACAGACTGATACAACAGACTGAGTTTGTTGGGAACTCAGAATAGTGTTGCCTCACAGTGTTATTTGTTTACTTTAGAGATAGTGTAGCATTTTAAAGCAGCTGTTTATAATTCTGGAACCTTTAAAAATAAAAGGTCTAAAGGTACATTGTAGGCTGGGCTTGGTGGCTCACATCTATAATCCCAGCACTTTAGGAGGCCAAGGCAGGAGGATTGATTGAGCCCAGGAGTTTAAGATCAACCAGCCTGGGCACCATAGCAAGTCCCTGTCTGTACCAAAAAAAAAAAATAAAATAAATAAAACAACAAAAAACAGAAGAAGAAGAAAAATTAGCCAGGCATGGTAGTGTGTGCCTGTAGTTCCAGCTACTTGAGAGGCTGAGGCAGGAGAATTGCTTGAGCCTGGGAGTTGGAGGCTATATTGAGCTATGATTGTGCCACTGTACTCCAGCCTAGAAAACAGAGCAAGACCCAGTCTCTAAAAAAATAAAATAAAATAAATAAAAGGTGTATTGTTAAAGTCAGCACAAATATAGCAGCTTCAGGTAACAGGAAGTTTAATGCTACCTTTTCTTCTATTTTAATGATTAAAGGATCTGGGAAATTTTTGCTGCTACAAATTTTTCCTTCTTACCTTAGAGGTAAATACTCTGTTGAGTCTCCCTGCTCCTTTCTGATAGTTCTTTACCTGGCTTCCAATAGTTTCCTTACATGTATATATGTGGTACTCAGATAACCCCTTGCAGGTCTCTGGAATTTGCTCTTGTGCAGCCTTTTCTGGTTCTCTGCCCTGCAAATTCTAGTTGTTTTGACCTCCTCAGATGAACTGTGTCTCTTCACCTGAGGGAGACTGTTAACCTTACCCTGAACCTTCCTCCCACCCCCTACTGTATCCTGGAAACTTTCTCCTGGCAGTGAGCTGGGGTATCAGTAGGACTCACCTTATCTGTTTCTTTTCTCAGAGATCACTGTCACCTGTGCTGCCTGTTGTCTAATGTCCAAAAATTGTGGTTTCATAACTTTGGTTTCTATTTTTAATTATTTAAGGTGGGAGACTACATCTAGTCCCTGTTACTATCATGCCCAGTGGTAGAATGTCTTCCTTTTCTATTTAAGGCTCATATGTATATAAAATTTACGTTAATTTTATTTTATTAGAATTAGATAGACTATAGAAATGTAGACTTGCAGTCCCCTACGCCCTTAATATACAGTTTATCTACATGTGTATTAAGTTCTTTCTGTTTGATGGAAGCTCTGAGCTGAGCTTGGTGACAGTACAGCAAGGAAGAAAGCATGGTCCTTGTTCATGCATTTGCCTTTGTGTTAGACTAATCCTAAAAATTTAAAAGTTGTTGTGTAGTTGGAGTGTTAAGACGTGATAAGTATGATTTCTGTATTTTCCCAGTAATGTGAATGTCTCTATCTATATGATATTTAAGTTTGGGTCAGTTTAATAAAACTATGTTATAGTTGGGCAGGCAGAGGGGAAGCATTCTTTTGTAGTAGTAGTACGTTTATTCTAAGTAATGGAGCAGAATCATAATGCTGAGATTGTATAATTTAGCTCTTATAATTAGGCTCCTATTTTATGTCTGAGAAGAATTAGACTCAGAAATATTTTTTTTTTTGAGACAGAGTCTCACTCTGGTGCCCGGGCTAGACTGCCGTGGCGTCAACCTAGTTCACAGCAACCTCAAACTCTTGGGCTCAAGCGATCTTCCTGCCTCAGCCTCCCGAGGCTCAGAGAAATTAAGCTCATGGAACTAGTTAGTACCAGAGGTAGAACTGAAGCCTGGGTATTCTAATTTGTAGTTCAATGCTTTTTCCACTTAATCATGCTGACCTAAGAAAGTTCTTGTACTCAATAAGCACCCAGCCACATGTGCTGTAAGTTCCCCCTGGTCCTGAACAAGTAGGGTTCAGGAACTTGAGGGCCCAGCCAGCTTGCTTGCTTGCAAGCTTCATTCTGTGCTGTATAAACACTGCCACACTTTTGACACGAAGTATTTAACTGATATCTTTTAATACATTGTGCATGTATTGCACTGGGTCCTAGCACAAGACATGCCATGAGTAATTGGAAGGCGGTTGGAGTCCTTGACCATTATTTTGAAAGTTAATATTTATGTTTCAGCTAGAGTGACTGTGGGCCTGGTTGGTATTGACTTGAGTTGCTAAGTAATGCCAGGAGGTCAAAACAATTTTAAGAGATGTGCGGACTGTATCTGATGACAGTTTGACATTTAGCTTTTATCTCCTTAAGGTGGTTTCCATATTGAACCATGGCAGATTAGCCTTGTTATTTTTAAAAAATACTGAATCTGTTGGGCTTTGGCAGTACAGAAAAGGCAAGGCCACTGTCTGGTGCAAATATAGACAAAGGTATGTGGTCCTTTAGGGACACAGTTTTGAAAAGGAACCTGAGCTTGGCAGTCAAGTTTGTATACACAGTACCATGTAGGGACAAGAAGTAAAGATAATGAACATTTTGATTTGTCACCGTTTCTGTTTTACTGTGAAAAAGATAGAAACTAAAGGTGAAAGAAATTGAAGATAATTTCTTTTAATAATCGCCATAATGATAGACAGTAACATGCTAGTAAATATTTAACAACCAGTTATCTAGGGAAAAAAAAATCTTGATTTATAGCACTTATTCATTTGCATGCTGTAAGTACTTGTACCTTGGCCAATGTTAAGCCACCAAGTTGATGTTACTGAATGTAGAGTTGGGAAGACATACACAGTAGCATACCATTATATAATGTTTCCACCATGCAGATACAATAGATAGATGTAAATAAACTCAAGAGCAAAGACAATAGTAAAATGTAGTAAAACAGTTAAGTGATGAGTTTTGAATGTTTATTATCTTTGTTTTTAGTGTGATTTATTTAGTTGAAGGTTTATGCAATTTAATTTTTAACAATGCCTTTAAAAACTGGCTAACACAGTTCTGAAAATTCAATAATCGAATCTCCCAAGTTGTTACGAGCTGGCTCTAGCATACCACTGAAAATAAGTAACACTTACTGAGCATGTACTACCTGCCAGGCATGGTCTGTTTTCTGTGAATTATGTCATCCTCAGAGTAACCTATTGAAAATGATTGAAATAGATATTTAAATCATCCCCATTTCCCAGTTGGTAAAATTGAGTTATGTAGAGGTTAAATAACTTGCCCATGGCCACAGTTTGGAAGTGGCAAAGCTAGGATTCTAAACTGGGCCACCCGTCCCTAGAGCCTGTGCTCTTAACCACCTTGCTATACTCCCTGTTGAGGTTACAGATTTTCTTGAGTGTGAGGAAGTAGTAGTTATGATACATTTTAGGTAGATTACCCATGCTTCAGAATTATCTTATGACTTGTTTCAACAATTGTTTGGATTTTAATTTATTTGAATTTTATTTATGACAAAATGTTGCCATCCTTAATGTTTGAAATGTTTATATAAATTGACCAGAAAAGTGATTTTTCTCTTCAGTACAAAAACAGACCAGAGACTTCAATAGGCAGTTCATAAGAGAAGAACTAACAATGGCCTGTAAACATTGAAGGCAAGGACAGTGTCCATTTTGTTCATCACAATATTAATCCAACCCTTGCAGAGGGCTCTAAAGTATTATTTCAGTACCTGTTAATTTTTTACGTATTTTAAGGAAGCACATATAAAAATTTCTTGTCCCTTTCTTTATACCAAGCTATTTTCTAATGTTACCTTTAGTTAAAAAATGAATTTTAAAAAGTGTTTCTGATTATATTATTAGACACATTTTATTATTAAAACCCTGTAATTTCAAACAAGGATAAGGAGGCCAAATAAATTACCTTTTTCTTAATTAATAATCAATATATGCTGTTTTATATAGTTTTCACTAAGTAAAATTGATATTCCTAAATTTAAGAGACCTAAGGGAATTATGAGAAATCTCTGTGTAATTTCTAGATCCTTTATGTTACAGGTGGTGATGTTTTAATGCCTTGAACTGTTTTATCTACAAACCTTTCTGAGAAACTGTGCACCCTGGCAGTTTAGAGACTGATATTTTCCTTTGTGGCTTTTCCTGGTTTGTCATGTCTTCTTCTTCTCTGGTAGATGTTGTTTTAGCCACGTCAGAGCTCACACATACTTCTGATGGGTGTTGTGAATTACTTTGAGAAATAATGAAATATATCAGAATGATGCTTCTGGTGCTGACAGCTGAATTTTGGAGATTAGGAAGTTGAGATTTCTGAATTGGTTTGAAGGAAACGTTTTATTTACGTTAATAGACTTGTCACCTTTTGGTGTGGATAATCAAGATCTTACCTTAGTATTTAACTGAATGTAGAGAAGGCAGTAATGGGGAGGGAGAAGAGAAAAAGGGATAAACATTGATGGAATGATGACCCAGGGTCAGATCCAGTGCTAAGTGTGTACATGCATTAATCATTAAAGTAAAAGCTTTCTCATTCAGCAATTTGGAAAAAGAGGTTAGGGAGAGGTGGTAGGGAAATATGAAGTTCACTAAAATGTAATCATATTGTTCTATGTCAGTCATTACATACCAGAATACTTGAAAACTTTAGGGTCAGGACCCTTTTCCTGTATTCCAAAGACATCCCAAATAAAGTTGGCCAGAATATTGACTAATTCTGTTTTTGGCTGAAGTTATATTAACCTATTCTGAGTTTTATGTTGATCAACATATCTGACAATGAAGTATGTCTTATACTAATTAAAAAGGAAAACTAATTATCATTTGTTAAAAGTAGTTCATTTGGGAAATGGCACATTCTTCAAATTATGCTACCCATGAAGGGTCAAGTGCTAGATGCAGTACAAGTGTGTTAACTGTTGAAAGGGTTAATGATTATTGCTCCATTTCTTCTGTCTTATGACTTCTCATGCTGCCTCAGCTCAATCTATTGAAGGATAAAAATACTGTGGTTTACCTATGTGACATGTACCCATGTTTCCTTTGCTGAACTTCTAGGAGGTGCAGAACCCTTTCCTTCGTTCCTTTATTTTTCCTCCCTCCCTCCCTTCCCTTCATAATAGCAGTGGTTCTTGTTTAAAAAAAAAAAAAAATTGACAGTTTACTTCAGAAAGAAATTGTATTAATTTTCTTCTGCTGCTATAACAAATTACCACAAATTTAGTGACTGAAACAACACAAATTTATTATCTTACAGATCTAGAGGTCAGCAGTCGAAAACGGACCTCATGTGTGTCAGCAAAACTGTGTTCCTTCTGGACATTGCAGGGGAGAATCCATTGCCTTGCCTTTTGTGGTTTCTAGAGACAACCCTCATTCCTTGGCTCATGGCCATCACTTCCACCCCTGCTTTATTGTCATACTTGCTCTTACTCTGACGCTCCTGCCTCCCTTTTATGAGGACCTTTGTGATTACAGTGGGGCCACCTGGATAACCCAGAATAGTCTCCCCAATCTCAAGATCCTTAACTTAATCTCATTTGCAGAGTCCCTTTTGCCATGTAAAGTAACGTATTCATAGTTTCCGTGGATTAGGATGTGGACATGTTTGGGGAACTGTTGTTCTGCCTGCCACAGACATTTTTAGAACGTTTTGGTAAAATACCAGATAGCACAACTTTTTCCATATTAGTTGATTATAATGGAGACCAGAGATAGTGTCCACAACTTTGGACAAATCATCATGATTTCCTTTAACACAGAATATGATTTAATAAAAAGCAAAATATGACAAATCTGGCTAATTTGTACTATACTGTTTTGAATAAAAAGAGGGGAAATAGTCAAAGGAAATATGGCTTGATATTTTACCATAGAGTTTTATAATAAAATACTAAGGCTATCGAAAAAAACAATAAAACATTTTTCCTACTATATCCCATCAAAAGTGTTATTTTCACAAATTGCTTTTCAAATATCCAACCTGCATATATAAAGAACATCTTTGGTTTCATCTGAAAAATAAAGTGAAACAGCCCTTAGATTCTCTTGGAAAGGCTGTGATATTTTCTCAGTTGATTTAAGTTGTAAAGTTGTCTTCAGAACTATTTAAATTCTTGATCATTTAAGAAAATTATTAGATCTATAAGGTTACCTGAAGAGAATCTATCTTTAGAAAGAGAGGCAGATGCTAGAGTGAAAAGTGATAGTCCTTGTTAAAGTTTTTTAAGTATTTTTTTCAGTATTTAACAACTTTTTAATTTCAAAATATTATGGGTACAAATGTTTTTGGTTATGTGGATTGCTTTTGTGATGCTTGAGTCAGGGCTATAAGTGTGCCCATCACCTGGATCGTGTTCATTGTAACCCCTTAGGTACCTGCCTTAGGTAGGTTTTTGCCCATCCCCTTCCTCACTCCCCCCTGCTTGATTTCCACTGAGTTTTACTTCCCTCTGTGCATGTGTGTGCTCGTCAGTTCCAATTTAATATTTGTATGTATTTTTAAAAGTCCTCTTTTGCCCCCTCGGTAAAAAAATATCTGTTTATTCCTTACACTTTCTTTAAGTGGCTTAAAACAACACCCATTTGTTATCTCATAGTTTCCATGTATCAGGAGTCCGGGCATTGCTTGGTAGGTGAGTTCTCTGCCCAGGGTTTCACAAAGGCTGCTTTTGTACTTGGCTGTTAGAGCAGTGTGAAATTAGAATCAAGCAGAAACTACAAAGATCTTTGGTAAGAGAGAATATTAAAATTAAATGTGAACATTTTTACTAAGAAGTTATACTTTACAAAGACCCTAGAAAAAATATAAAAATCAACAAAAAAATTAAGCCCATTTAAAATAGCTTTCTTCTTCTAATTCTAATTATGAACGTAGGAAATTTGAAATTAATGGAAACACAGACTAACCAGACTGTGAATTTTGAGGCTTGTCAAGTGTTTCTTGCTAACCACCAACGCCTCAGCCCTGCACACATAGGGGATTCCTTTGATATTGTTTATTTCGTAGATAAGGCTTGTTAATAAACTGCCAGGATGCTTATAATGAGCGACCAGAGTGATTACGAGAGTGCTGTTGCTATGCAGTTGAACCGTAGGCCTGCAGTAATACATTAGGAACAAAGATAAGTGTCCTTACACATGCCACAGCTCTAGGGTGCTCTCCTAACCCTCTTTCTTGGCTGAATCTGTGGCAAGGGAATTACAGCCTCCTCCGTGTGCTAAGTGGGCTACATGAAAGGGGCTAGGAGAGACTATAGGTCTCACTATTCTCCTGAAGGAGTACTGAAATAGTTTTTGCATTAGTTTGGTTTTACAGAAAGCTCAAAAAATAATATCAGGTGAGCGGTTTCCCAAGGTATTTAAATTTTTACCAGCTCATTAACGCCTGTGACTTTGGGTTTACCTCGTCATTGAACTGAATTCATTAAGTGGGGATATAAAACTGGAACTAAGGCAGTCTTAGGGATAAAGAGACTAAGATATTAATGAAACCAAGAGAGTACTCCTTTTAGGGTATTTACTATTTTACCCTAAAGTTGCCCCTTTGGTCAAAACTCAGAGATGCTCTGTATAGACATTTTATTAGTAGAATCCTAAATTCTCATGGAAAGCAGAGGAAGAAAGAAAAGCAAAATAAATTGCTCAATCCTAATTTTTTCAGAGTCAGGGCATGAGATCACAAACTGTCATCATTTTGTTAGCAAGTACCCAAATTGTATGAAATAATCATTGTGTCCGAAATGCTTATGTCTGTTTAGATGCTAACAAATAGTAGATGCTAGTAAAATACATTTTATATAACAATCTTGCAGTGCTTTTCATTTAATATAGTTGATAATATATTATACATATATATAATATATGTTTGAATCATCATTGGCTGAAATATTTAAATTAGGAAGAGTGGGAAATCAAATGTTTACAATATTTTATAATCTACTTTCAGGGTTAGCTGTTCCAGTTTGACCTCATTTGCACTCCTGGTGTCCTCTGTAATGGCTCAAGCTCTCAACTTAGGGGAGGCAGAGTTGCTGGGACTTGGGCTTCAGTGGTACCTTCCATTCCCCTCCATGGGGATCATCTTTAAAGGGCATGTGCACAGACCTTTCACCCAGTTCTAAAAGCGGAGCACTTCTACAGTGATTTAAAAATTGCTTGAATCGGTCATATTCCTTTTTGGAAAGAGGTGACAAATACAGTGCTTAATTAATTTTCCCAGTGCCGACATGATATAAATATACTAAAGCTGTCCTGACCTGTAAAAATAAAATGGGTATAAACGTCCCAGATTTAAAATTTGCATTTGTATATGTTGGTGTGATGGACAACTATAGATAAAATAAAAACAAATCTTATGTTAATATAATATATACCACACATCATAGGGGGCTGTGTGCAATGGCCTTATGTGGCTCTGTTTTCTATTCATATCTTATTCCCCTCCCTACCTTCCCCTTTTAGGCTAACATTTCAATGAAACTTACTGCTTGCCAAGTACTGTTCTAAATGCTTTATGTATATTAAATTAATCCACATCATAACCCTATGAGGTAAGTGTCGTAATTCCCATTTCACTAATGAGGAAGTGGGTACACAGAGAGGATGAGCGACTTGCCCAAGGCCACACAGGGATAGTGCGTGGCAGAGCTGTGATTCTGCCAGGCTGTTGGGGTCTGCAGCCCTTGTTCTCTCAAATCTCATCCACACTGTATTGCCTGTGTCCCTGCCACTGTCTACTTCTAATTTATCTTGATGTAATTTCGTGAGTGACTGCACATCATTTTTGAAACATGGTAGGACTACCAATAAACAAACAGATAAAACCCTTCAGCATGTATTTTGCCTTTAATGTTTTTTGTTCAATAATATTTTGATTCAGCAACGAAACTTCTAAGCTGTAAGATATCTTGATACCTCTAGAGTTACCTTTGGAGTCCTCTCGTATTCTAGCAAACGTCTTAAGAGCAGAGAATTCGTTTTCCATGTGTGAGGATTTCCTTTTGATAGTTCTGCTGGGTGGTGCAATTAGCTTTTTCTTTTCTGAAAGCACAGCTGTAACTGTGGCTGCGACAAATGCTGTTGGAGGAAACTGCTGCATTGTGAGCGGGGTGGAAGAGATATGCCTCAGTTAAGTTTTCTTGGGTCTGTCATAGACTTAATAGGAGGTCAAATCCTGCTCTGAAGGACTGTAGTGGCAGGTGCTATTTCTGTCACCAGGACTGTCTCTGCTAATTTTTAATGCAGTGACATCCCCAAATAGAAGCATTCTGTCATTCTCTCAATCCTTCCATTTGTGGAAGGATTTTGATCAAAGAATGTTTTTGCTTTTTATTTATTTCGTGAGACATAGCATCATATTTCATACAAAAATACCTTGTGTAATAGTAAAAATAAGATTTAACACAGCAAAATAGCTTGTTTTCCACATATATGAGTTTCTTACTGTAAAAATGAAGTCATATAAAAGAATGCCTTCCCTATATGAACCTGTATTTGTTTATGTAATAAATGTAATAATAAATGATAATGTGTAATTTTGTCTGCATGATGGGACCATCACAATTACTGCATTCTTATTCTTATTTATTTTTTTAGGGGGGAATCAACTTATTTTCGAATTGATGATACAAAAAGCATGTTTAGACTTAGTAATTTCTTTAAATGAGTAATGAAAGATACTTACTTGTATTTGTTTTATTTTATTTGGCTAGATGGTAACATTTATTTTCTTTCATGGTTAATATAAGATAGGTCTATTTTAATACAAACAAGGTTCTTAATGATTTAAGTTTTGATCTTTTGGGGTGTGTAATTTTGGATCCCCAAGAACAAAATCATAAGGAAGCTCCAGTGTAATGGATTAGAAAATTTTACACAGAAGGAATAGAACTGTAAAAACAGATAATAAAATAATAAGGACAACCACAATAACTCAATCTCATCTTTGAATTTTCATCCTACTTCCTTTCCTATACCCAGTTGTACATTAAGAGCTATTTTTCTGAAAAGTATCTTCCAAATTTGTATTTTAATTTCTTTTTTTAATAGTAATATACTAGTTTTATTTATTTATTTTATTTGTAATATAGTAAAACATTGTTGGAGGATAAAAGAGCTGGAATATTTTTAGTATTTCTTTGTAGTTTCCTTACACAAATATGTATTTCTAAGAAATAGCATAAGAATTAAATATATTAAAATAGAATTTTAAAAAATATTTGCTTTATAAGTGAACATTTCAAATAAAATGAGAATATTTTCATCTAGAGTTGTAATATGATAATATTTAATATATGTTACTCTGAAGTTTGAAGATACTCAAACATGTTGTGACTGTTTCAATCCAATGTTTTATAGTGGAATTTGGGTTTTTTGATAATGTCCCACATTTTATTTAGCATAAATGTTTTACAATATTAAAAGCAATTTTCTTGGCAAATCAGTATTAGTTTAGCTCTCCCATTTGGAACATGTTGTCCCTTACAAGATTTACCTCAGGATATTTTCTCCTTCTGTGTTATATAGTTTATGTTTCAAATATACTATTTTTAGACATTTTTCCTCAAAAGTTTTATTTTAGATTTATTAGTAAATACTCATCTTAGAATTAGTTATGACATGATTAAGATGTTTCTTCTACTTCTGTCTTTTTAAGCAGCTAAAAAACATTTGAGTTTATTTTTAAGAGAGTAATTTTAGTTTCATACAAAGAAGAAAAACCTAATTTAAAATTAAGCTGTTCAAAGGACATGTCACCCACATTATATTACTGCTAAGAATTTTTGTTTGACCTTTATATCAGTTACTGTAATCATTAAGAAGTACAGGATATTTGCTTTTTTCTTACCAAGGAACTTATAATTCTGATCACATTATATATTTGTAAAGACATGAGTGCTTTCGCTTGTTTTCAGCACAGCCTTGACTTGATATATCAGACTGTGGCTTGCTGAAAATGAGGAAGGCTTTGACAGGTCACCACGTGTTTACCAGGCGGATGGAAAAAGGAGGCTGACACAGTTTTATCATCAGCTGGTAGTTCACATTAAGTTTTTTTTTTTTTTTTTCTCTCCATCTCAAATGAAGGACAGTATCCAATTTACAAATGGATTTGTTTCAAAGTTTCTTTTTAAATTGCCTTTCTGGACCTCATAATAGCATGTTTCCTTAACAAGTTCTCTTAGGCAGCCAAGGCTTCATATTGAAAATACTACGGCATCCCATGGTTCCTGTGGGAAATATATATCCCTTCTTTCCATTCAGAAAATCCATACACGTGGATGCATGACCCATTTCCTTCTGGTAGCATGGGGAGAAGAGCTGGCTTTTCTCTGGATCCCTTGATGGTGTCAGCTGAGACTTCCCTGCCTTCCTTTTTCCTACCCTGTGCTTCCTGCATCCTCTCTCAGGTTGGGGCTGGGAACATGCTTCCCATCCTGCTTTCTCTGCTCCCAGATAGCAGCTCTGCTGGGTCACTCTGGCAGCTGCAGGGGGAGGCAAGGCTTCTTGCTGGTCAGGAGCCCTTGCAAACCTGAGGTGTTCTAGCCTGAAGAGGGGCTGCTGCTTGTTCTGTTTGATGAAGACAACATGATGTAGCCGGAGGAATAAAACACGCGGAGTCAGGATACCTGGAGTTAGCCTGATGCTGCTGTTTCCTTACCAGGAGACCCTGGACAAATCACTCACCTGTTTTTGTTTGTTTGTTTTGTAGTGGTGATGGCAGGAGTTTAGTGTAACTGCTGAGTAGGTTACACTAGGTTACCCCTGATGTCCCTCACTGCTTTAATATTATAGGCAGTGATCACATATTTCAGAAAGGGGTTTACAGATGATTAGGTTTTTAAAGGGTAAAAAAGATGAGATTTTTTTTTACATGGAATACAGAAACTTTTAACTATGGTTGAACAAGAAACTCCTTAGAATTAAGATGTTTGTAATTGAGTATGTTAAGAATATTACAATCTTGTATTATCAACAAAATGCCATGATGTCTGGTGGGGATGGTATCACGTGGTATATAAATATAATACTAACATTATACCCAAAATGTGCTCTTTAGCAGTTTACTGAAAGTACAGGTTGTCATTCTTTTATTTTCTGTAGCCTAGCACATCAAGTGCTACTGGGAAACAAAAATGTAAGAACATGAATTAATATTGATAAATAAAATTGCTATATTAAACATTCCTAAAAATTTGCATTCCAAAATTTAAATGGTTTATGGAATTTCTTCGGTGAAAATGAAGCAGAAAGATTTTTAAAAAAATTATACTCTTGTGATTAAAAATCTATCTAATTTCTATCTAAAATATATCAATGTCTTTTCCTGTCCTAATTCAAGGTGGTAGACATAACTGATCTTTCTTAAGTATCTTGCCACAGAGTGAGTCATTGATGGGAACATTTACTATGATTTTATCAGCTGTCCATGTGGAAGGTGGGAGATTAAGCTAAATGTGTGTAGATACCAGCCAACAAGCAATTTATCAAATATTTTAATAATTTGAATTTTTTCTTTGAAGTAGAGCTCTGAAGGATAGTATAATACATTGGAGGCTCTAATTTCTCTGGTTTCCAACATTTCACTGCATAAAAATACAATATTTATAAGATGGCAATATTCATTTTAAAGTTTAATTTATGCTACCACCCAAATGGTTAGGTTGTCAAACAGGGTTGTTTAATATTGTATTGGAAGGTTTGTATACCTTTTATCAGACTGTAGACAGGCACCCTGACAGAAGAAGATGCTAGAAGCCTCCAGAAGTTATGCTTCACTCAGGGAGGGGCAGTTGAGATTTGTTCCCTGGTACTAACCCCATTCCTTGAATACTTGTGGCTGATGAGATTGATTTGGAGTGGGAGAGAGAGAAGGAATTTGGGGTGGGGTGGTATTGTGGAGACTTAAGGGAGAGCACAAAGACACAGATCGTGGGGCAAAAGAGAGATGAGTGGCTTTCAAGAGAGGGTGGGGACATTTGGGAGGCGTGAGCCAGTAGTGTAGGCAGTCCTCACGCAATCCTGCCTCTCAGCTGTTCCCTTTGCCATCAGATGCTGAGTGATTTGACTTTCCTGGCCTCTGGAGGGCAGCGGGTGAGTGGGCAGGCTGTCCAGCACGATGGGATCCACATCAGATACTCCGCATCCGCCATCCTGTTAGGTCTCATGCAACAAAACTGCCAACTAACCATAATTCAGAAATTACTGAAATCCTTATCACCGACTAATAAACACAGACTACCAGCAGGTGGTAGAAAATGTCCAGTTTCTATTATTAGATTGTGCTCCATCTGCTAATTATAAAAGTATCGCTGGTTCATTTATTTTAACCTCTTGATTGGAGCCTACTAAGGGAAAACAAATTGTAGACCATATCTTACTGGTTATGGGAAATCAAATTTAATTTGAATAGCAATTGGTAAATAGAATGATATTTTATGCTGATTCTAAGTAGTCACATAATTTTCTTTATTAAAAAAGATTGTGTATAATTTCATTATTTTAATTTAGAAATGATCACAAGATATTAGGTAAACGGTAGATCATTTTTTTTTACTTCTCCATGAGTTTTTTTAATAAGAACGGAAAACAAGAACTTTAAGGTTTTTTCCCACTGTATTAGGTTTTATTAATTTATTACTATGGTTTTCATTTCAAATCATTCATGTCTCTGAGCCCTTTTTTTTTTCATGCTTTCTGCTGGAGCATTTAGTAGCAAAAATTGACTGTCCCACCGAATACTGAAGACTTAAACAAATTTTTTGTATATTTGAGAAAAAAAATCAACATGGACAATCTCAGTTGATTTTTTTTTAAAGAGAGTATTGGTTTTCAAAAGAAATCGTAACAAACAGTTATGAAACTTTGCTAGGGTTTGAGTGGAGTCATTGGGGGTGTTACTCATATGAAGTAATCATAACCTGGGATCTAGTTCTTAGTTTTGTAGGTGGAGAAACTGAGTCTTGTTAGTATACCCCACACAAGAAGAGTGACCCTTTCTAGGTAAACAAACTCTGAGGTACCTGATGTGTAAACCAAAATGTCAGTTTATTAACATATGGTAAAAAGAATGAAACAGCCAAGTGGATTGGACATTCATGCTGGATAGAAGACATCGGAGGAGCTATATGAGAAGCCATGCATGGAGTGCATGGAAGTGGGAGTTACGTAGATCATTTTGAAGAACAAAAATTTTTAATTTTGATGAAGTCTAGTTTCTCTGTTTTTTCTTTTGTGGTTCATGCTTTTGATGTCATATCTAAAAGGTCTTTGTCTAACCCAAGATTATAAAAATATTTACCTACGTCTTCTTCTAGAAGTTTATAGTTTTATCTCTTACATTTAGGAATATGGTTTATTTTGAATTTACTTTTGTATATGGTACTAGGACATATGCTAGTTGCATATGAACATCTGGTTGTTCCAGCGCCATTTGTTGAAAAGACTATCCTCTCCCCCATTGAATTACCTTGGTGCTTCTGTTAAGAATCTATTGACCATATATGGCTGGCTCTGTCTGGACCCTGTTCTGTTCCTTTGGCCCATGTGTCTAGTTTTAAGCCATTACGACACCATCTTGATGATTATAGCTTTAAATGTTGCAGTCAGGTAATGTGAGTCCTACAGTTGTATTCATTTATAGAATCGTGTTGGCTATCCTATTCTTTTTTATTTCCATATAATTTCTTATATCAGCTTATCAATTTCTACAAAAATGTTTGTTGTGATTTTGATTGTGATTGTGTTGAATCAGTTGGGAAGAATTCAGATGTTAACAATATTAAGTCTTGTGAACACAGTATTTATTTAGGTCTCTTTTAATTTCTCTCTGCAATATTTATAGATGTATTATTTTAATGATTAGTAGAACATAGACCTTGGACTCAGATCTGGGCTCAAATCATGCCTCTATCACTTACTATCTAAGTGAGCTTGGGCAAGTTACTTAGCTTCTGTGAGCCTCAACTTCCTCGTCTGTAAAATAGGGACAATGCGTTGATTTTGTGTAAGGGTAAAATGAAATAACATATATAAAGGGCCTAATATTGTGCCTGGCAAAAAGTTTGGTGCACAGTGAAAGTTAGCTGTTGTCATTACCATCATCATTGTTGTCTTCACCATCAAGTAATGATAGCCTGGTACAGCCATCTCTGCCAAATAGTTATTCTTGCCGAGCGACCAGATGGTTTATAGCAGCTGCTGAGGGCTCCCTTTGTGGTCAACATGGCTGATGAACACTGCCAAGCTCTTGCTCTTTGGGCCTCTCTTTTCCCTGTTCCCCACTGACCACTCTCCAGCTGTAGCTGTTTACACATTCTTCTTTTGGATTGTGGTAATACCATTGATGAGGCCACAGCTTTCATTTTCAGCCTGTCCAGTCTCCCTTTGATTTTCCAATCTCACTTTCTGCTTCTGCTTGGAAGATTTTCTCCTGAGTGTTCATCTGTCACTGTTTGAACTCTCCTGTTATACGTGTTTGTTTAACTTGTAGAGTTTTGGGTCTGTATCACAATCACCCCATTTTCCAGTTGTGGATTTTATAGATAAGGCAATAACTTAGGTTTATTAGGGTAGCAGATTTTAAATGCTTACACAGGATGTATATTTTAAAAGTTTGACTTATTTGTGTGGAAATGGGGAGGAACAGGGTAATATTTTGTTTTTACTTAAAAGTTTTTAAAAGATGAGATAAAATAATTTGATAATTGTCTAAGTCAGCTTGTGGTTATAGTGTTACTCTCAGTCTTGTGAATTCAGAAAGTCCAGTGTTTTGAAATCAGAACATTTACCCTCATCCCTGTCCTCATGAGGTTGGCGGTCAGTGCTCTCCCTCTCAGGGATCTTCAGGGAAATGCAGAGTAGTTTCCCATGGGAAGGTTTGGCAATTCTGCGTCTGTATGTTGCCCACGTTTTTGTACAGTCATGATTTAGCTTTAGAAAGAGTATTCTGTATTAATATTTGGGACTAAATATTCTACTCTTTTCTGGATCATCAAATAATCATTACATTTTATTCAGTATTGGTTTCAGAACAAAATATGCTACTTCCCAACTATTTAAATCTAGGCAAACCATGTATCCCATCTGTGCATTAGTTTCCTTGCTTCTGAAATGGGTATTACATTAGTACTCATCTGTCTGGAGGAGTAAATTAAGTTCACTCTTATAATAGTGCCAGTAGGTACATGGTAGATACTCAATAAATGTTAGCAGCTTCTTTATTTCTAGTTGCTTGAAGAGGTACATCCTATGTTTCCATTATTCAATAAAAACCATTTAGCCAAATAGGTGGATTAACCAGTTTCATTCCTTAATCATTCTACTTAATTAGGAAATACTGAGTGTGTTTTGTTTTTTTTTTAAATGTGAATCTGCTCGTTTTTACTTAAGAGCTAGTATAATTACTGTAATAGCTCAGAGATAGTCTAATGACTCCATGGTGATATTAATTTCAAATCATAGGTAGTATCAAGTTCAGTTTTGTTTTTTAAGGTAACATGGAAATTTTATCTTCAAATACTGAATCTGATTTTCCAAAGATCCCATGTTTTACCTTGTTTCTGTATAAACTAACTGAGTCATAGGGAAGGTATGTGATTTGCTAACAACCACATAGGAAATTGAAACTCTTGACTCTCTAGTTTGTTTCTCCAGTTTCCTTAGAAACTGCATGATGGACATGATTTTTAAATTATGGATAAAGTTAGCTTAAAAACTCTGTCAATTTTTAGACCTTATTTTAAAGGCTTAAAAATAATCTGATCATTTGTGATGAATAAATGCTCAGTTATGAATAAGTGTATATTTATTTAAGTGTTTAAAATTAAATATAAAATTAAAAATATGGAAATGATACTTATATAATGAAAACTTTCATAATTTTATACCCCAAAGGAAATTTGGTGAAAAGGAGTTCAGAATTCAAAGGGATAAATATAATTTTACATTTTTGTATGTTGGATTCAAAATCATTTAAGCAGTCTCAACCAGAAATGATCAACCTGGCTTACTTAACGTCTTACAAACACCCAAACCATGTCATATAGACATGATGATAAGACAGACATTCATTCAGGGCCATAGCACTTGGGAAAAAGTTAACAACATAAAATACCGCTGGAAAAAAATATCCCTGCAAAGAAAAAATAAAATAAGGAAATATAGGGCAGTAGGGTAGAAACCAAAATTCAATTTTCACACTTTGGTTTAAAACAGTTATGTTTATTTCCTCTGAGTGAATGTGTTTAATGGAGCTATTTTAGTGTGGTCATTAGAGCATTCTGTCTTCTATACTATGGTCTTAAACAATTGTACTAGTTCAGTGGAATTTCTGGTAAACCTGTATTAAGCATCATCAGATTTTCATTATCAAAAGAGACTAACATATATTGAGAATTTTTTGGAGCAGGCAATATAATATTTTGTATTATTTCCTTCTCTTTAAAATAGTGTACAGTATCAATGAGTAATTTTAGTGTTGCCAAAACAGTTATCTCTGTGTAACTAGTGTCATAATTACCTTAAATTTTTTTTTACATTTATTTTTTGTCTTACTTAATGACACCTTTTCCCAAAACTGTATTTCAAAGTCACTGCAATAACCTGGCTTTTAGAATTTGGAAGTTGTCTAAATCCTTCTGATTGAACATTCTCAGTTGATCTGTCTGATTACCATGCGTTCAATCCTAAAGGTAAAAATCTAATTGCAGTTAGAGCCCTTGGCATGTTTGCTACTTAATTATGCAATATATATATCTTTGTGTAGCCTGTATCTTGATAGCTTGATTTTATGAATGAAACCTGTAGTTTAGATGATATATTCAAATCCGTGCAGTAAAAAAAACAAAAACAAAAAAACTAAATCGTAATAATTTGGAAGACTGAATTTGGTCATGTTTGCTATTCAGGACTTTAGGAGATTCAGTGAAATGAGGTTGTGACCCTTGACCTCCGTTCTTTGCTTTAATTTATGTGATAAGAAAGCTGCCTTCATTTCTAACACCTAAATTCCCACTTTAGGAGACTGAGTTACAAAGGAATTATACCTGTGCTGTTCAGATTTTTCCATGAACCACAGACGTTTCTGTGGCAGTGCATCCTAGGGAATTGTCTTAAAGCCTTAACATGCTTTAAGGAGATGCTTTAAGGAGGCATCTTAGAATAATCAAAACGTCGAGGTTACTGCACTATTAAACAGTGTTTGAGCTCTTGGTGGGTTAGGATGAAAGAGTTGAATTTGACTTTGCTGGCCAGGTTGGTCTACCTGTGAGATTCATATTAGGAGCTGTAGGAAATGGAACAGTATCTCCTCACAGCTTTCTCACTGAAAGGGAGCTCTGCCTATGGCAGTCCAGACAATGACTGCATGAAAATTCGATAATTATATCAAAAGAAAATGGCAATAGTTAGCTTAAGGAAAAGATGCTTGTACTCAGCTTGTTTAGTGAAAGACTATCTGACAAATTATTCTTTTTTGCATTTCGCAGTCTCCTGAACACTTGAGAAGCTGAGGGTGTATTTGAGCAGTAGTGTCACTATTATAGAGATTAGGGAAGAAAAAAAAAACTCTCCTGGAAAGCACAGTATCAAATAAGATTGCAGCATAAATTTTAAAAGTGACTTCCAAAGGAATAGGCTATTTCCAGACACTCAGTTAATACTGTTGCTGTGTTGTAGGAGTTAATGGTGAGTATGCCATTGTGTTTTAAGAGCACAGAGTTTTACAATCTTGGCTCTGCCAGGTAACCTCTCTAAGTTTCAATCTGCTCACCTGCAAAACATGGATAATATCCACTTACCGGATTTTTGTGAGAATCAAATGGGATGACATATGTGAAGCATTTAGCTCAGTGCTTAGCACATTACAAACAGCCCCCAAATGTCAGCTAGGATTGTGTAGATTTTCATGTCAGCTACAATAGAGTATTTTGGGTCATTTGTCAGTATTGTACTGTCTTTTACTGTACTATATTCTTTCTATGTTCTGGCCTTCTTAAGTATAATGATTTTCCTTTTCTCAAATTGAATTTTGACCTTTTCAAAAGTCTGGAATTTACTGAAGACAAGGAATTGTCCAATGCTTTATGAATGGGGATGTTTATATTGGATTGGCTGGCAGCCAGGTGGCAAACAACATTCAAAAGCAGACATAAATTTTTCCCTTTACAAGAGGCCACATGGTGCCCCTTTCCTGCATCAGGCTCCCATGAATATCAATGGGTGTTATGTGTGTAGAGCAAGGGAAAGGTCTTGCTACTAAAAAGTAGGGCAATGTGCTATATAAGATAAATTAGTATGTTCCCATGAGCTCATGCTTTGTTCTAAAAGATGTCTTTGTCTTGAGGTCCTTTAGAGTCTAGCTAGCACTAAGGGTCAATATTTGATATAATTCTCAGCGGTTGAATCCTACTAGGATGTTTCAAATTTCTCAAAAAACTAGTAGTATTGAAACCCAAACGAAAATATTTATTAAAATTTTACATGCTACATTTTGTTAAAGTGATATTGGCTAAGGCATTTCCTATTATTACCATATTTAAAAGATTGACTGAAATCTTTTCCCTAAGAATTTTAAGATAAGTGGTACTTGAATCCATAAAGCTAAGAAAAGTTTTGCTTATTGTCCAGAGAGACCAGAAAATATAATTTTAAGTATTTATAGAATTATAGTATAAAACTTAAATATATATTACTCATAGTATTAATTCATGTCATCAGTTATTCTGCTAGTAATGCTTGGTTTTCAAACCTGTTTTCTGATTATTTCTTAAATGTAAAAGTTAAATAGATTAATGAAGAAACCAAAAAAATCAAGAAGTAGAAATGGAGTAGATACTAAGGAATTAGAAATCAGCATTAGTTTTTCCCTTAATAATTATTGGTTGTCATGTATTAGTAAGATTTGAACATTTAGTAAATTCTATATCATTGCTTCTTTGGACTTACCATTATGATATTTTTCCCTGGGGCTTCTCAAACATTTTATTATATACAAATCCTATGTGAACATGTCAAGAATCTTTGATTTCTCCATGTAATTATAAAGATGAAATTGTATCTTCTGGGGAAGAGAGAGTGTTTTAAAACATTTTCTTTGGGCATTTTATTAGAGAAGACATTTCTGACCCCTGCCTGGCTTGTGAATAATACATATCAAGCAAATATTAATATATATTCTCAGCATGGAAAACAAAGTTTATAGGGCTCTTTCATATCATTGTCTTATTAGATATTCTCAAGTAATGGTATTTCCTTATTTTACAACAAAGGGACTTGAGGGTCAAAGAGGTTAAAATGTTCTGCCATACTGGATGAGATCCTAGAACAAAAAGGACATTAAAGAAAATCTGGTGAAATTCAAATTAAGTCTGGAGTTTAGTTTTTAAAAAACTGTATAAAAGGTTAAAAATTGTTTGGGGAAATATAAGTTTCAAGACAACTGAACAGATGAAAACTTTGCACATGTGGAAGTGGATATGAGGTTTTAAAAATCATACTGTTGCTTTTAATACAGAAACTTTAGAAATAACCTAAATGTTTATCAATATTATAATGGATAAATTAGTCATTGAGCAATCAATACTGCATATCAGTTAAGAAAAATGAACTAGAATTATATCAACAGTTAACTCTACAAAAGTTCATGTTAGTAAATAAAGCAAGTTACTAATTAAAAATAAACTTTTGAATAATTTTCAAAAAACTTAAGTATTATACTGTATTTACATGATTACAAAATTAAACAGTAAAGAAGGATTTATAATTAAAATGAAGAGTTTCAGTTCTCCTGCTTTCCTTTTCCTACCCTGTTCCTAAAAGCCATTTGAAATCTTGTTTAAGTGTTTCTGGTGGTTATAGGCGTATCTTAGAGATACTGTGGGTTCAGTTTCAGACCCTTATAGTACAACAAGTATCATAATAAAGTGAGTCACACAGATTTTTTTGGTTTCTCAGTTCATATAAAAGTTATGTTTATACTATACTGTAATTTATTAAGTGTGCATTGGCATTGTGTCTAAAATATGTACATACCTTAATTTAAAAATTCCTTATTGCTAAAAAATAATGCTAATTATCATCTGAGCCTTCAGTGAGTCATAGTCTTTTTGCTGGTGGTGGGTCTTGCCTTGATGTTGATGGCTACTGAAGGTTGGGGTGGCTGTGGCAGTTTCTTAAAATAAGACAACAGTGAAGTTTGTTGCGTTGATTGACTTCCTTTCTCGAAAGTTTTCTCTGTAGCATGCAATGCTGTTTGATAGCATTTTACTCACAGTGGAACTTCTTTCAAAATTGGAATCAGTCTTCTCAAACTCTTCCACTGCTTTCAACTAAATTATATAATATTGTAAATCCTTTGTTGTCATTTCAACAGTGTTCGCAGCATCTTCACCGGGAGTAGATTCCATCTCAAGAACCATTTTCTTTGCGATTCCATAAGAAGCAAGTCCTTATCCATTCCAAGTGAGAGCACAAGATTTGTAGCAATTCATTTACATCTGTAGGCTCTGCATCTAATTCTCTTGTTATATCCATCACATCTGCAATGACTTCCTTCACCGAAGTCTTGAACCCCACAACGTCATTCGTGAGGGTTGGAATCAACTTTTTCTGAACTCCTTTTAATGTTGATATTTTGACCTTGTCCCATTAATCACAAATGTTCTTAATGGCATCTAGGATGGTGAATCCTTCCCAGAAAATTTTCTATTTACTTTGCCCACATCCATCAGAGGAATCACTATTTTTGGCAGCTATGGCCTTACAAAATGTATTTCTTAAATAAGAAGATTTGGAAGTCATAATTGTTCCTTGATCTGTGGGCTGCAGAGTGGATGTGTTAACAGGCATGAAAACAACATTAATCTCCTTGTACATCTCCATCAGACCTCTTGGGTGATGGGACACATTGTCAATAAACAGTAATATTTAGAAAAGAATCTTTTTTTTTGAGCAGTGTGTCTTAACAGTGGGCTTAAAATATTCAGTAATTCCTGCTGTAAACATACGTGCTGTCATCCAGGCTTTGTTATTCCATTTATAGAGAACAGGTACAGTAGATTTAGCATAATTCTTAGGATTTTTGGAATAGTAAATGAGCATTGGCTTCAACTTCAAGTCACCAGCTACATTAGACCTTAACAAGAGACTCAACCTGTCTTTTGAAGCTTTAAAGCCAGGCATTGATTTTTCTCTAACTATGAAAGTCCTAGATGGTATCTTCTTCCAATAGAAGGCTGTTTTGTTTGCACTGAAAATCTGTTGTTTAGTGTAGCATCAGGTATCTTAGCTGGATCTTCTGGTAACTTGCTGCAGCTTTTCTGTAACACTTGCTGCCTCACCTTGCACTCTTATGTTATGGAGGTGGCTTCTTTTCTTAAATCCCATGAACCCACCTCTGCTGGCTTCAGACTTTTCTTCTGTAGCTTTCTCACCTCTCTCAGCTTTCACAGAATTGAAGAGAATTAGAGCTTTACTTTGGATAAGGATTTGGTGTAAGGGAATGTTGTGGCAGGTTTGATCTTCTGCCCAGACCACTATAGCTTTCTCCATATCAACAATAAGGCCATTTTGCTTTCTTATCATTTGTGTGTTCACTGGAATAGCACTTTTAAGAACTTTTCCTTTGCATTCACAACTTGGCTAATTCTTTGGCTCAAGAGATCTAGCTTTCTGCCTGTCTTGGCTTTTGATATATCTTCCTCACTAAGCCTAATCATTTCTAGTTTTTGATTTAAAGTGAGAGATGTGTGCCTCTTTCTTTCACTTGAACACTTAGAGGCCATTGTAGCGTTATTATTTGGCCTAATTTCAATATTGTTTTGTCTAGGGAATAGGGAGGCCTCAGCAGAGGGAGAGAGATGGGGGAATGGCCAGTTGGTGGAGCAGTTAGAAAACACACAACATGTTTTGAATAAGTTTGCCATTCTGTATGGGTGTGATTTGTGGTGTCTTAAAACAATTATGAGAGTAACATCAAAGATTACTGATCTTAGCTCACCATGACAAATGTAATAATGAAAAAGTTTGAATATTTTAAGAATTACTAAAATGTGACACATAGACACAAAGTGAACACATGCTATTGGAAAAGAGAAGCCAATAAACTTGCTTGACTCACGGTTGCCACAAACCTTCAATTTGTAAAAAGTGCAGTATCTGCAAAACGCAGTAAAGCAAAGTGTGGTAAAAATGAGCTATGCCTGTATTTCCATGTCTCTAAATAAAATGCTTATACTGTGATTTAAAAAACATATTCTGACTGCAAATATCTGCTATTAATTCCTGTTGTGATGGATGAAAATTTACCCTGCTTGTACTCCACTTTCTTTCCCTCTTTCTAATATTGTTACATTACTATAGGATACAGCAATATGTAATTTTTTTTGTAATTTAATTTTTTGGTCACTTTCAGTTTTTATCAGATTGTTTTTGCACATAGTTTAAAAGTGAAATAGCTCTACAAGGCTTATCAAATCCATAACCACTCCCAACCATTGCTTGCATCCCAGAGACAAGTAATTGAGACTTTTAGCTGTTTCTTTCGGTATTTGAATCATGTCACTAAATATTTGCATCTGTTAAAGTACAGAGTAAAAAAATCGTTTAGATTTTTAGATCTACTTTTTGATTTTATGTTTTGTGCACTGTTTGGTTTCTTCTCTGCAAGGTTAGTGCTTAGTTCTCTCTCACCCCTTCTACCACCAGACACATCATATTCCCCATTCTTTGTCCTCCCTCTGTAGTAGTGGCATTCGTTTGTCTAGGTCAGTATTCCATGACTTAGTAAATGCTATTCACAGCTGAGGCATGAGTGTAATATAATGACTTTGCCTTCCTTGCATAACTTTTTGTGTTCTCTGGAGTTAATAATTATCCTGCTTCTTTGCTTCGTTTTTTTGTACTTAGCACAGATCCATCCCCGGTTAAAACTTGCTCTACAAACTTCCAAATACATCAGTTATTTTATCTTTTTATATCTCATTCTCACAGAACCTTTGGAGCTGTTCTTTTCTGGGCACAGATAGCCATCGTTCTGGGGATACCATTTGCCTGTGTCTCTGCTAGATCCCAGTTTGCTGGATCCCATGTCCTCCTCCTTCTCTGTTTACAACCTTGTCTTGGTGAACTAGCTTCTAAAGTAGCACCCTGAGGAAGGATGCATGGAAGAGAAATTTTATGAGACCTCAGAGTTCTGAAAAAGTTTTTATTGATGCCCTTACACTTAATTGGTAATATCTAGGTTGGAAATAATTTTTCCTTCAGGATTTTGAAAGCGCTGATCTGTTCTCTTCTGTTTTCACTGTTGATTCTCCCTCCTCTTCCCCAGCAACCGCCTACTTGGCAGTTTTAGGATAGTGATTCTCAATCTTGGCTTTGCTTTAGAATCATCTGGGAACTTTGACCACATCCTGGTATGAGAGATTTTGAAATAATTGCTCTGGAGTGGAGCTCAAACATAGGTATTTCTGAAAAGTTTCCTAGATAATTCTAATATATAGCTAGCAATTGAGAACCACTGTTTTAGAGTCTTTTCTTTGTCTCTAATGTGCTGAAATTTCATGGTGATGTGCTATGATGTGGGTCTCTTTCGTCCATCATGCTAGGCACTTGATTGTTCGATCAATCTGGAAGTTTATATTCTTTAATTTTGGGATGTTTTTGATTTCCTTTCTTCCAGCTCTCCTGTTATTCTGTTATTTCTTAAATCTTCTATTTGTAGGCCTTCTGCTTGTCTCTGCTGTAATTTTCTATAAGCTTTTTGCTTTTCTTTTGGTTTCTAAGTGATTTTCTTACTTTGATTCCAACTCTTCCATTGAGTTTTCTTTTTCTATTATCATATTTTAATTTTCTAAGAACTCAATACTAATAATTTTTTGTGAAGTTTGTATCTCTCTTCCCAGCTATTTCCTCTAAATTACTTTTATAAAATCTATTGTTTATTTTAGTTTCCTGGTTTCATATTAGGGGCTTTCTTCAGAAGCCTTCCTTGGCTATGTACCTAGTCATATTTAAAAGCTAATTGTGGATGCTGTCTATGTGGTGGACTTGTCAACTTTAGCCTTTACCATAGGATGATCTGGCTGGACCATGACAGTGGGGAAACTCCTGGTATCAGAATCTTGTAGTATTATATTTTTTAGTAGGCTGGTCAGATTCTCCAGAGAATGCTCTTTTCAACTCTACCTTTGGGAGCTGAGTAGGCAGGAGATGGTTGGAAGATGTTAAATTTTAGTATGTGAATTTATGCTTAATTTGCCTTTCTCATTTGTGTCTCTTAGATTAGAGACTGTCTCTTTTTTACTCTCTCCAGAGAATAAACCTCCAGCCTTTTGGGAGTTGGGCAGTCATTTAAGGGAGGGGAATCTGCTTCTTAGACTTTTGTATTCTGTATCAAGTCCCACCCCACCCCAGATCTCATGGCTACCTGGTGCTGTCCATTTCTGGTGGGGTTTTGGAGGTTTTCAAGGTGTCAGTCAGCTTGCTGCCCTTAGCTTTCCTGGCTGCTGACTTAGGATTCACCTGTCAATTAAGTCAGGTACCACTTTTCTTTGGCTTTCCAGCTCCCAAATGTTCTTTTTACCAACTTCTTTTCCTGTCTCCTTGTTTTTAGACGTGTTTGCTAAAAACAAATCCTATTATAGTCAGTGTACTGTGTTTTCAGCAGAGAAGAGATGAGCTGTGAGCTCATCTGCTCTGTATAATCAGAACTGAATAATGTGATTGTGATACATAAAACTAAGGAAATGGTAAAAGGCCTGATATTGTCATAATGATTCTATTTTGTATGTCAGCTCTGAATTTCAGTGAAATTACTTGGGGTGTGTGTCTGCAGAAACCTCGCAATAACTCGTATTTTGTATCCTTTGGTTGGTGGATCATGCTGCGATCACTTGGACTGAAAGTTAAATTTGGAAAAGATATTTAAATTCTTCTGTTGCAATGTAGGTTGACAGCCTGTATTAAAATAAAATGTTTGCTTTAGAAACTCTAAAAATACTATGTTGGTTTCAACCAAAAAACCTTGATTTTTCTCCTTAAATCAGTCATGACTATATTAGCATTTTAAACATTGTTTTCTCAGTGTCGTTACAACTCAACCATATGTCACAAAGAAAATTTAGAAATTATAGCTCATTTCCATTCTTTTATGGTGCATTTAAAATATAAACTCTACAATGTAATGTTTCATTTTAAGATCTTTTTTCTTCCCCTAGGGAATTGATAACAGAGTACTTTAAGAAACTTTTAACGAAAATACTGTTTTTTGGCAAATTGATTATCATTTCTTATATATCAGAGACAGTGCGTACATTCTTCACTACATAGTCATGTAAATTTAGAAAGCCAGTCTGAAATTTTTCTTGGACTAAGAAAAACCCAGATTTAAAATTTTTGTACTGCTAGAAACAACCATTTAAAAAAATTTTTTTTTCTCTTCAAAAGCACAGTGTTCTTGTCTGTCTCAGAAATTCTTTTGTTGTTAGAAAAACTTAAAATCTATAGAAAAGGTGAAAGAATAGTTATATAAACACTGTTTATACTCTTCACCTTATTTCACTGATTGTTAACATTTTGCTACATTTGTGCTTTGCCTCTTTCTACGTTCTTAAAGTTTCACTGAACCATTAAAAATTAAGTTTAGACATTGTGATATCTTGTCCCTAAATAATTAAGTATGCATGTTGTCAGAATAAGGATGTTCTCTTACATAATCATGATACCATGTTCAACCCTAAGAAACAATTCTGTTATATGATACCATAACATATGGTATCATAATATATCTAACATATAATATCCATTCTTTCCTGATTTTCCCCAACCCAACAACCTGCTCTTCCCCTGCACCCCAAGACTTCAAGATCCAAATAAGGATCACACATTGCATTTTGTTGGGGTGTGTGTACATATATATATATATAAGTAGTCTCTTTTATTCTAGAACAGACAGACCCCTTCCTCACCAGTTGTCTTATAGAATGTCCCACAGTCTGGATTTGTCTTATTATTTCCTCATGATTGGATTCAGGTTAAACATTTCTTGGCAAAGATATTAACACAGGTGATGGTGTATACTTCTTATTGCATCATATCAGGAGGCACATGTCAGTGTATCCTATTAATGATGGTGTTAAATTTGACCATTTATCTGGTGTGATGACACATGCCTGTACTCCCAGCTACTCGGGAGCCTGAGGTGAGAGGGTCACTTGAATCCAGGAGTTTGAGGGCAGCCTGGGCAACATAATGAGACCCTCTCTTAAAAAAAAATAATAAAATTGATCACTTAATTGAGGTGATTGGTATCTACTAGATCTCTCCATTGTGAAAGAACCATTTTTGGTACTTTTTCTCTCTTGTAATTGATGTTTAAACTGCAGGTAATTTATGCATATGGTGCTCCCCAGTAACTCCAATGGTTAGTATTCTTGCCCAAGTCAATTATTTAATGATAAAAATAGTGGTCATTTCTTTCTTATTAGTTGCATTTTTCTATAAAGAAGAGCTTTCCTTCATACCCTCCATTTCTTTTTTTAAATGTTATTGTTGACTTTCCTTTTTAAATTTAGTGTTAGAATCTGTTATCATTGCTATTCGTTTGGATGCATAAATTGTCCCAAGTTTGGCTAGTGGAAGGCCCTTGAAGCTAGCCTTTGTCCTTTTACCATATTCACATTACTCATTAAGCATTTCTTTGCTTTCTTGCATAACAAGATGTTTCAAGCTCACTGTGTGCTTTTCCTGCCCTGGATCTGGAATCAGTTATTTCTCTTTTTTTAAAAAAAAAAATTTTTTTTTAAAAATTTTAATTGATTTGTGGGGTATGTGTGCAGATTTGTTATATGGGTCTATTGCATAGTGGTGAAGTCTGGGATATTTGGTGTAACCAAATGTAATTTAATTAACCTGTTAGTTAATTTCTCATCCTACACCCTTTTCCCTCCCATCTGGGTCTTCAATGTCTATTCCACTCTCTGTGTCCATGTGTACTCATTATTAGCTCTCACTTTTAAGTGAGAACATGCAGTACTTGACTTTCTGTTTCTGAGTTATTTCATTTAAAATTATGGCTTTTAGTTCCACCCATGTTGCTGCAGAAGACATGATTTCATTCTTTTGTGGCTGAGTAGTATTCCATGGGTGTGTGTGTGTATGTGTATACACACCACATTTTCTTGGTTCCATGTTTTTGCTTTTGTGAATAGTGGTGTGATAAACATATGAGTGCAGGTATCTTTTTGATGTAATGATTTCTTTTCTTTTGGGTAGATACCCAGTAGTGAGATTGCTGGATTGAATGATAGATCTATTTTTAGTTCTTTGAGGGAATCTCCATACTGCTTTCCATAGAAGTTGTACTCATTTACGTTCCCATCAGCAGTATGTAAGTGTTCCTTTTTCCCTGCATGCTTGCCAATATCTATTTTTTTCTGACTTTTTACTAGTGACCATTCTACCTGGAGTAAGATGGTATCTCATTGTGGAGCTAATATAGGGTTTAATTATGTTTATGAACATTTGTAAATAAGCATGGTTATTTTACATAGCAGCGTTATTCACAATAGCCAAGAGGTGGAAGCAACCTAAGTGCCCATTGATGGGTGAATGGATAAACAAAATGTGATCTATACATGCAATGGAATATTATTCTGACTTAATAAGGAAGGAAATTAAGACATATTATGGCATGGATGAACCTTGTGGACATTATGCTAAATGACATAAGTCAGTCACAAAAAGGCAAATACTATATTATTCCACTTATATGAATTATCTAGAGTAGTCATTTTATAGAAGCAGAAAGTAAATGGTGGTTACCAGCAGCTAGGGGGAGAGAGAAATTGGGAGTTGTTCTTTAAAGAGTATGGAGTTTCAGTTTTGCAAGCTGAAAAAGTTCTGGATATTGGTTGCACAACAATGTGAGTATACTTAATACTAATGAACTATATATTTAGACATGATTAAGATAGTAAATTTTTTGCTATGAATATTTTACCCAAATAAGAAATAATAAAAAAATAAGCACAGTATTTTAAAAGATATCATTTGTATAATAGTGTGTGTGTATGGACATATCTATCATTATATATGTTAATGGTTATAAAATACAAATATTTAAAAACTCATACACATGTATTTCGTATTATGCTGTTTCAAACAGTATTTCTACTAAGACTAAAAATGATACAGTCTTTCTGCAGGACAAAGTATACATTTGTGTTGACTCTGAAATTTCACTTTCAAGAATTTATTACAAGGAAAAATGAATATGTACGAAAGTTAACAAGCATATTGGTCTCAGTACTATTTATGATAATGGTGAAAAGTTGAAAGCAATCATAATTGCTCAGCATTGAGAATTGGCTAAATAGGTTATGGTGCATCTTTCAAGTCATTGAAGTGGAGTGTTGCAGAAATATATCTTGATATTAAAAAATATCTAGACTGTCAATATTTGGGCAAAAAGTAGATCCTATGTATAAATTACAGAACTCAAGTATCTTAATGCTACATGTGGTACTGTAGCCACTGTAACGAAGTGTTTTTCTTGCAAATTATCCTAGCTCTCCTTTTAAAATCTGGAAACCAACTAAGAGAAGTATATATTATTTATGTAGTTCAGTATTACATTAGCTTATGAGTCTCAGAGTTCATTAAGGAAGAACAACTTAATACTTTTCTTTATACCTGTCATAATTAAATTTAAATGTCCAGAGTCTGATTTTTAAGATAGTGTGTATTTCATGAAAGTTGTGTTTTTCTTCTTATCTAATATTTATTTAATCAAGTTAACATTAGAGTACTTTTGTAGAGAAAGTTATCAAATGATTCCACGTTAGAATCTAATAGCTATGGGTCTTTTAAACAAAGTATGACATTTATTTGGTTATTAATAACTTCTAATGATCAGGAACTATCCATGGTTAATTATTTAATACTATGTTTCTCTGTTTTGGTTTTATTTCTGAAGGGTGAAATTCTCCATATTATCTTTTTTGTTATGTATTACACTGTTTCACATTTTTCCATGCTAATCCTGGTGAGAATTATGGCCTGTCTTAGATAATGAAGTACTTCAGCTCACAAAATGTCTCAGGCTATTTTGTATCATTTTGTACAGTGTCTAGGAATGTAGAATATTTAGTCTCACTGGCTGAACTAGCTCCTGAACTTCCAAGTGAAGTCAGGTTTCTGTTTGAGTGGCCTTGGTTAAATTACCTCATCTCTCTGAGCTTCAGTTTGCTCACTTGAAATAAAAGAAGAGGGGATAATAAATAGGCACGTACTTCATTTTTGTGAATAGACTATTATTCATTCCATGTGCATTTACCTTAGGCAAGTTTTTACTATACTTGCCAGGCATGCAGAGTTTACTTTACTATCTTTGGAGCAAGCATAAGAATTCCCATTTCCTCAGTGGTTCTCAGTTTTCTTGTGCTTTGATAGTTTGAACATCCTTGTGCCTAAAATTCCTTGTTTATAAAATGAGAACAGTGATTATACCTGCTTCATAGGGTTATTGTGAGATGAAATGAGGTTTTGCATGTAAATTTCTTGGAATGGTACATGGCACCTGGTGGCTAATAATTCAATGAATGTTAATTATTGCTGTGTCATAGTTCAGAGTATGTGGTAGCACATTATAATGTACTACAACTTCTAATATTTCAATAAATAAGAACAGTCAAATTTGTAGACATTTTTCTCTAGGTAGCAAATCAAGATTTCAAGGAAATTACACTTTGGCTAATCATCATCTCAGATTCTGCTTTTCCAGGGAACTAATGAATACCCTATTGTAGTAGATTAAGAATCAGAAGAAGTAGAAGATTCCTAATAATCAGGATTGTGGAGTTGAGAATTCGGACTACTTCCTCCTAAATATTGTGATATCTATAAATTCTTCTGGAGGAACTCTGTTTTCTCAGCCATTTGTGGGTATGGCCGTTGCTGTCAGGTCCTCTAGTGCAGTTGTCCCCAACTTTTTTGACACCGGGGACCAGTTAGTTTCATGGAAGACAATTTTTCCACAGACCAGGGGTGGAGGGATGGTTTCAGGATGATTCAAACACCTTACATTTATTGTGTGGTCAACCGCTCTGCCAATGATAATCTGTATTTGCAGCTGCTCTCCAGTGCTAGCATCACCACCTCAGCCCCACCTCAGATCATCAGGCATTAGATTCTCATAAGGAGTGCACAACCTAGATCCCTCGCATGCACAGTTTATAATAGGGTTCATGCTTCTATGAGATTCTAATGCTGCCAATCTGACAGGAGGTGGAGCTCAGGCAGTGATTCAAGTGATGGGGAGCAGCTGTAAATACAGATGAAGCCCACTGCTCACCTCCTGCTGTGCAGCCTGATTCCTAACAGACCATGAACTGGTACCTGTCCCCAGTGTGGAGGTTGGGGACCGCAGCTCTAGTGCATTAATTTAAAAAGGCAGCACGTGGCCCACACATTCAGGTGGTGAGTGATTTTCTGTCCTGTCACTGATGGTCGCTTAGTATCAGTGTGCAGGACACTTGGGCAGTTCTAGGTTCATCTTGGGTTAAAAGTGCACTGGGACTGGGATGCTAGGGATATGATATCAAGGGAAGGAATAATCAGAAACTACAGGGGTTGGTGATAAACACACAGGAATAAGCAAGCAAGTCTTAGGCTCTTGTTATTACAGAGTAGTGAAGAACTCAAACACTAGAACAAGGCAAGACAAGGTTAGTGTTAAATTCAGGCTTACTGTCTGCTAATAGAACAAACATAAGGATGTCTGAGAAATAGGGTGAACCTGAAAATAGTGTAGACTACATGTTGTAACAGTCCAAGACTTGGAGTTAGGGGAATGGATCATCTCTGGAAGCAGACTCTGTTTTTTCCCCTCAAAATTAAAGACACACACACACACACACACACATAGAGTTTTACTCATGAAGGATAGGTACTCAGGTGCTAGGGATGTGAAGATGAGTCCTCAGAGAATTAACTATAATACAAGGATAGTTTTATAGATAATATTGATGTGATAATGTCGACATATGAATATAGATGGAAGAACTCCTAGCTGTTCAGCTTTCTTCAAGTGTAAGGAAGAAGGTTACAAATAAGGTCAAGAATAAGGAAGAATGGACACCAGCAGGTCCTCAGACCTATAATCCTCTTGGCGTACTCCTGCCTCAGTTCTGCACCATGATTACCTTGGATGATTTTATTTTTATCCTGATTCATGATGTTTCTTAGATAGACAGAGATCCCAATTCTTGATCTTATTTATACTGATGACCTAAAGAACTGAACTAATAGAAGCAGTCTTTGGATTTACTCAGTCATTGTGCTCATACATCATATAATAAATTTATGACAGCAGAATAACTGAGCCAAGTCATATTCATATTAAAGTTTTCTTAGATATTCTTTTGCATTAATATTCCTTCTAATGCCTAACCTCATGTGACTAAGTAAATGTTGATTTACTCTTCCCTCGTGGGGGAAATGCTGCTTACCCATTCCTAATGTTTTGCTTCATGTAGCAGAGACCTCATTAGTGTAATATTTATGCCTTCCTGTGCCCTTTTAGGGGAGTCAAAGTGACTTATGCTGATTGGTGAGTTTGAAATTAGAAAGTGGGCTTATGTGGCTCACCCAGTTTTTCCTCTCTCTTTCATGAACAAGCTATCCACAGTTTAGCCTGCTCCCCCATGCTGTAAGTTTTACAGGGACCGGCTGTCCTACCCTGCCTGTGACTGGGCGGGGCGTGGGTGTAAGTCTGTTCAGTTGTGGGGTTCAGTATATGGAAACCACCTGCTTGCCTATAGTAAGTAATGTTCTCTAATTTAGGCTTTATTGGTAGTAAAGGTAGTATTTGGTCCTTCATTTGCCTTTTTATTTCTCTTATCTATTTGATCTCATTTCTCAGTTGATTCAGAGTTTGGGCAGGAAACAGGGCTTCCTATTTGCTGGATTTCCTTAAAACATAAGTGCCTTGTGCTTCCTTATGCTTTGTATTTCTTTAATTATATGCCATTTATTATTTGCATGGAGAAACCAGGGCAAGTAGTAAATAATACCAACATGATTTATCACTGCAATGCCAGCCTTGGTTACCTGGGGTAGTGTTTGCCAGGGTTCTTTCCGTCTCCATCCTTACATACTCTGTTCTTTGGAAACAAATCACTAAGTGCAGCCCATGCTTTGGGATGGGGAGTTAAGCTTCACATTCTTGAGAGGAGAGTTCTACATAAATTATTTGGAATTCTTCTATGAGGGAAATTTCTGTCTTCTCCCTCAATATTATGTTTTTTGTTTTGTTGCTGAAATTATTCCAGCTTTGGCCATTGGGAACTCTTTCAGGTTGGCTCCTATATGCTTTCGACATGCACCATTGCTTTGATTTTTGAAGCCTTCCCTACGTTTTTAACATTACACGATGCTCCAGGCTAATCTTGTGTGTTTCCTGCCCCAGTCCTAGAATCAACCATTTCTCCCAGGAGCCGTGGTTCCTGTTACTGGAGGCTGGAATTAGAAACCAATAGGTGAACATTGGTCCACTGAAATGTTTTGTCATCTGCTTTGAAGAGTATTACTGCTATTTTGAAATCATATCTTGTAAAACTTTAGATCTGTTTTCATTTAACAAGTGAAATAGTTGTTGGCATCTATTGTATGCATAATTATGATGACTACACTTCCATTTAGAGATAAGAAGGAGATAGTTAAAGTTAAATAAACAGAGCAGCTTAAAGTTATGAATGTACATAAGTATATGAATGCTGCTTAAAGTAGTGAATGATGCTGGCAGCAGATGCAGTTATGCTTGAGTTGACAGAGACTACTGGAGTTGTTTAGAGGATCCCTCTTGGCTGAAGAGGGTGGGGAGAGACTTCTTTATTTTGGTGAACTGTTTATTCTTCCTGGCCCAGCTCAACTGTGATCTCTTCCCTGTGTTCTTTCTGTCCTCCCTGGGAGAGTTCAATTACTGTTGTATCCTTTTTCTTCAACCTTTATCACACTGTGCTATTGAAGCTCTTTGCATCTTTCTTTTCCCAAGAAGCTGTGAACTCCTTGAGGTCAGGGATTGTATTTCATTTTTGTATAATCTTTAACACAGAATATTAAGTAAGTGATGACTTCTGGGTGTTCTGTAATTATGGTTTGAAGTGAACTGAATTCAGTATATCATAGATACAGTATTACAGAATAGTTAGTGAACAGTGTAAATGTTTGAAAAGATAAATATATCAGATTCAAAGAAAAGTTCAAGATGGCAGTAAAACAGCCACTGAATGGCTAAATGAATGTCTTAACAGTTCTTTGTTGCAGGACTTCCGGGCATGGACTGAGGCAGTCAGCATAGTCTTATCCGAGGAAGTGATAATTTGGTTTGGTTTTAAGACATGGGTAGGGTGTGGATGGGGCAAGTTGGCTGGAACGCTGTGGATGGGAAATAAATACAAGACCCTTTTGAAGGGTGTTGGATAGGCCGGTCTGCTGTAATAGAACATTCTAGTACAAGGCTGGAAAGGTAAGTTGGGGTCGTGTAGAATGAAAAGGTATGTGAATGTTAGGTGAAGTAGTATGTGTTAGTTAGGCCGTGGATAACCATTAAAGGTTTGAGCAGGGCAATCAAAATCTGAGAGTAATTCTAGAAAGGGTTAATACAGAGTAGAGGATGGAAATTGGTGACTGACAGGTTGAATTCACACTGTAGGTATATTTTGTCCAGGTACTGTAAAAATTTTAAGTCAATATTTAAAAATTGAGAGGTGTCATATAAAAATTCAGAGCTCAGGGTCCTCTTGAAAAAGCAGGAAATCTGGCAACATTGAGCCCCACATACTCACGGGGTGACAATTGACTGGGGCTAAGCAGAAAGCAGCCCCTTACGAAGGCTCACACATCCTAATATTCACCACTGTCCCCAACCTCCCTGTAACCTTATACCTGGTCTACTTTACTGAGTCCTTAACATTGCCCAAATATCTCATATATATTTGAATTTGGGATTCTTTTTTTTTTTATTTTTTTTGACAGAGTCTCACTCTGTTGCCCAGGCTAGAGTGCCGTGGCATTAGCCTAGCTCACAGCAACCTCAAACTCCTGGGCTAAGGAAATCCTCCTGCCTCAGCCTCCCCAGTAGCTGGGACTACAGGCATGTGCCACCATGCCCAGCTAATTTTTTCTATATATTTTCAGTTGTCCAATTAATTTCTTTCTATTTTTAGTAGAGATGGGGTCTCACTCTTGTTCAGGTTGGTTTCAAACTCCTGACCTTGAGTGATCGGCCTGCCTCGGCCTCCCAAAGTGCTAGGATTACAGGCATAAGCCACCGCACCAGGCCTTGAATTTGGGATTCTTAATTTACAGGTATAGTGTGTAGGCTTTTGTGGTATTCGTAATTAAAAGTAATATACAAGGGACCCAAATCTGAATGGTTGTAGAGGAAATGAAAAAAGTATATGTATAGGAAGTGGTTGTATAAAAGACAGGGTGAAAGAAGAAATTAAATAAATCTGGTGACCAATAACTTATAAGGTCCAAGAGGCTCAAAAGAGAAAAGAGTAAAAAGATGACTGTATCAGTTATCTATTGCTGTGTAACAAATTACCCCAAAACCTAGTAGCTTAAAACAACAAATATTTACTATCTCCCACAATTTTTGAGGGTCAGGAATCTAGGAATGGCTTAGCTGGGTGTTTCTGGCTCAGCATCTCCAATTAGGTGAAGGCAAGTTGTTGCAGTCATCTTGGCTCAGCTGAGCTAGCGAATCTGTTTCCAGGCTTACTCACGTGCTTGTCAGCAGGCCTCAGTTCCTTGCTTACTGTCTGCCAGAAGCAGCAACATGCTCACAGCGTGGAGGCTTGCTTTCTTCAGCATAAGAAATCAAACAGCCAGGGAGAGTGGGCGCCCAAGCTGAAGACTCGCAGTCGAGTGCTGCTGTGTCTGCTCTGCTTGGCAGTCTCCTGCCACACTCCTCCTGTAGGGACAGTATCCTCACAGTAAAAATGTTACTTTAAGTAACTTATACCTATGATTCAGCTAACAAATTACTTCTGTATTTTTTGTTCTATTTTCTATCACATGAAATAATTAAGGTGTTATATTGAAAATTTATGCACTTTTATATATAAATTTGACACTTGGTTTTCCCAAATGATTAAGTGCTTAAATAGCAGAAGTCTGCTAAAGAAGCCTAAAAATATACTTATATTGTAAAAGAGATTTGACATGTCAACTTCCTTGGCATTACTCAATCCTAATGTCTAAAATAGCCCGTACCCCACATACTAGGGTATTACTCTTCTTTACCTTTATTGAAGTTTCTCTTTTGGAGTGCATTTTATTCATGGTAATGGTGTTTTTTCACTGGAGTATTAATACTTTATGTATAAGTCACTGTCCCAGTGTCTCACAGGCCAAAGTACAGGTCTAGTGACTCTTTAATGCAACCTTATAATGGGATTTTCTTAGGTCAGAAGTTTTTAAGCTGAGCTTAAAGGGTCAGGTACTTCCTAAGGTGGTAGGTAAAGTTTTGTATACATGTACTAGGTGCATTTGGGAAAAAAAGGCCACAGATTTCACCAAATTCTTGCAGAGAGCTATGATCCAAAAACTGTTAGTGATTTCTAGTCTTTGATGCAATCTTTGCTCTGTAGTTGTGACTGATTTTGCTCTTGCGTATGTGCAGTTTGTGTTCATGGCAATGTTTTGATATTTCTAATCTTTTGGATAGGGAAATGGAGTCTCCGCATTTTGCCTATAAATAGTCAATAATAGAAATATACCTAAATATTTTTACCTAGGGCTCTTGTATTTATTTATTTGGTGATAATTTATACATTTAGAAATGTTAGGAATTTACAGCAACATTTTAATACTCTGCATTCAATACAGGAAATTGTAGTGTCTCCTTAAATGACACCACATTCTTTAACTATTACATTACAGACAGATCCAGAATGTCATTTGGACGACTGCTGTTTGCAGACAATTTTAGTCACATACTAAAGGCTTAGCATTAATCTAAATTCAGGGCCCTATGTTAAAGAATTTATGAACTTCTAAAGTAATACATAGTTTTCTGGGTAATGTTTATCATTCCATTCCTATTTCTAGAGACTCTATTATCTAAAAGGAATATAGTTACAATTCCTCCTAGTAATTGTATGATCAGAGGTTTTTTTTTTTTGTTTGTTTTTTTTAAGCTAAGTTATTTTGGGATGTGGTAGCTCTAAGGTTGTTTATGTTGATTAGAAGAGATAATTTTATAAGTAGGCTTTTTCCTTTCTCTAACTCCTACCTTACTCCTCTATAATTTAGATTCTTGGCTGGATTATTTCTTTGTTTACATGTTTAAAGGCAGAAGGTTTTACTGTAAGAGTCCCATTTTAAGGGTGTAGCAAAAGCTGGTCTGGAATATAAATCCTGGTTCGTCATCTCAAAGCCTTATTATGTTGTAGCAAATAACAAATAAATTGACCAAGCATGGCAGAATTTGCTTTATCTGGTAGTAGACCTGAGCCCCCAACTCTAGGTGAAAGCATGGAGTAAAATAGGGCATCCCACACTCTGGGTCATTATATCATACTTTATGGTGTAACACCAAGAACATGAGGTCTGGGAGTCAAACAGACCAGGTGTTGAAATCCTGGTTATGCCATTTTTAAGCAGGGACCTTATGTGACTGTTTAACTTCTCTGTGCTTCAGTTTCTTTACCAAATTGATGATTTCTTGGTTACTATTGTATAATTAAGCTCCTTTATCTGCTCTTAGGAGTCTAATATGGGGGCAGGCATGGATCAAATCATCACACTGGAGTAGATGCCCTGAAGGACAGATTCATCTGCATTGAGAGCATAAAATGGGGTTTGACTAAAGGAGGTCAGTGAAGGAATGTTGATAATTAACTCTTTGGCCAAAATTTTGGTGCAGTTGTATTGATTTTCTTACACATGGCTTTTGATATTTTATTTCTACTCTTAGTATCCTTTCTGCATGTATTATCTTAACTCCATTTTGGAAGTGGGCAGGGTATAGATAATAAGCAATAAGAGCATAAGCTTTTTGAAGACAAGAATAATTTTTTTCAATTAATAGACTTTTAGAGTAGTTTTAGATTTAAACAGAAATTGGGCAGGAAGTACAGAGAGTTTCCATATACCCCCTCTTCTTCACAATTTTCCTGATCATTGACATTGTGCATTGGTATGGTACATTGGTTACAGTTGAGGGACCAATATTGATATGTTATTCCTAAGATCCATAATTTACATTAGGGTGTTACATAGTTTTATTGGCTTCGACAAATGCATAATGTCCTGTATCCACCATCATAGTATCATACAGAATACTTTCACTGCCCTGGAAATTTTTTGTGTTTCACCTATTTATCCCTCTCTTCCTTCCTCCTCCCAAACCCCGGCAACCACTGGTCTTTTTGCTGTGTCTGTAATTTTGCCTTTTCCAGAAGGTCCTATCGTTGGAATTATCCAGTATGTGGCCTTTTCAGATTGACTCTTTGACTTAGCAATATGCATTTAAGGTTAAGGTTCCTCCGTGTCTTCTCATCGCTTGATGGCTCATTTCTTCTTAGCCCTGAATAATAGCACACAGTCTGTTTATCCATTCATATATTGAAAGACATCTTGGTTACTCCTAGTATTTGGCAATTCTGAATAAAGTTGCTTTGAACATTCATGTGCAGATTTTGTGTGCACATAAGTTTCAGGTCATTTGGGTTAATACCTAGGAGTGCAATTGCTGGATTGTATGCTAAGACTATGTTTAGCTTTGTAAGAAACTGCGAAATATCTTCCAAAGTAGCTGTATCATTTTGCGATTCCACCATCAATGAGGGAGAGTTTCTGTTGCTCTACATCTTTGCCCGCATTGGTGTTGTAATCTTTTTAGATTTTAGCTATTCTAGTAGATGTGTAGTGGCATCTCATTGTTTTAATTTTCAGTTTCCTAACAACATACACTGTAGAACATCTTTTCATTTGCTTATTTGCCAACTTTGTATTTCCTTTGGTGAGGTGTCTGTTCAGATCTTTTGTCCACTTTTAAATTGAGTCATTTTCTTATTATTGATTAAGAGTTCTTTGTATATTTTTGGATACTAGTCATTTATCAGATGTGTGATTTACACATATTTTTCTCAGTCTGTGGCTTATCTTTTCATTTTCTTAACAATGTCTTTTGCAGATCAGAAGTTTTTAATTTTAATGAAGTCTAACTTGACACTTTTTTCTTTCATGAATCATGATATTGGTATTTTATCTAAAAAATCATCACCAAATCTAAGGTCATCTAGATTTTCTCCTATGTTATCTTCTAAAAGTTTTATAGTTTTGAATTTTACATTTAGGTCTATGATTCATTTTGTGTTAATTTTTGTGAAAGGTTTAAGGTCCATGCCTAGATTTATTTTTTTGCATATGGATATCCAGTTGTTCCAGCAGCATTTATTGAAAAGATTATCCATTTGCATTCAATTGCCTTTGCTTTTTTGTCAAAGATCAGTTGACTATATTTGTGTGGGTCTATTTCTGGGGTCTCTATTCTGTTCTATTTATCTATTTGCCTATTCTTTTGCCAAAACCACATTGTCTTGATTATTATAGCTGTACAGGAGGTCTTGGAGTTGGGTAGTATTAGACCTTTTACTTGTTATTTTTCAGTATTGTGTTGTCTATTCTGAACTGGAATAATTTTGTATATCTCAGAAATAAGCACTTGGTAAATATTCTGTGTTGAAAATCTTTTTTCAGTACAGCGGTCCGTTATCTTTTAAAACATCGGTGAGATCTGTTATTCCTTTGCCAGAACTCCTTCCAAGTCTTTTTCAAATGCCACTTTCTCAATGAGGACTCTTGGATAATTTTATCTGAAATTTAAGCTTGCCTTCCACCTATCCCTCAGCCTCCCTGCTCGGAATTTCTTATAATCTGCTCTATTGTATTTCAGAGCCATCATTACATTTAACATTTTATATACTTACTTATTTGTTATGTTTATTATTATTACTTATTGTCTCTATCCTTCTGCTAGAATTTAATTCCACAATGGCAGGGCTCTTTGTTCACCAGTGTATCTTCAGCTCATAAAACATAGTAGGTTTTCAATAAATAGTAATTTTTAAAAAGCAAATGAATGAATGAATGAGTTGATGACTGATAGAACATTAGGTGTGTGCAAGTATGGTGATTCATTATATCTTACCTGATCTTTAAACTCAGGACCTTATAAGATGAAGTCAAAATTGAAACCAAACCAAGATAATATTTTTAGTAAATTCATTGATTTTTGGCCGGGCGCGGTGGCTCACACCTGTAATCCTAGCACTCTGGGAGGCCGAGGTGGGTGGATTGCTCAAGGTCAGGAGTTCGAAACCAGCCTGAGCAAGAGCAAGACCCCGTCTCTACTATAAATAGAAAGAAATTAATTGGCCAACTAAAAATATATAGAAA
>CAUYRT010052578.1:0-29427 GCA_963574885.1 Lepilemur ruficaudatus
TCTACTAACTCTGAGTAGTGTCAGAGTCTCACTTTGTTGCCTGGGCTAGAGTGCCGTGGCATCAACCTAGCTCACAGCAACCTCAAACTCCTGGGCTCAAGCAATCCTTCTGCCTCAGCCTCCCAAGTAGCTGGGACTACAGGCATGTGCCACCATGCCCGGCTAATTTTTTTCTATATATTTTTAGTTGACAAATCAATTTCTTTCTATTTATAGTAGAGACGGGGTCTCGCTCTTGCTCAGGCTGGTTTCAAACTTCTAACCTTGAGCGATCCGCCCTCCTCGGCCTCCCAGAGTGCTAGGATTACAAGCGTGAGCCACCGTGCCCGGCCAAGAGAAACATTTTTAAAGAAGGGAAAATCCACGGTGTAGGAAAGAGTGGAGAACTGGTAAAGCAAAGGTCCTGAGTAGGTGAGAAGCAGTGGGATCCAGTACACAAAACGCAGGGACTGGCTTGAAGATGGGACCCTCCCCCAAAACCTGCAGCTCATATGCGGTCACAGGCAGCAAACAGGTGCTGCCAGGTGGGTAAACGCAGCCATGGGATTCTATGGAAATGTTCTTTTACAGGTATTTGTTCCAACAGGATGTATCCTACTTGTAAGGGGACAGATGAGAGAGAGAGAGATGTGAGACAGTCATCCAGAAGAGTAGGAGTGAAAGAACTTGGGAAATACAGTATGATGCTGGATTCCACGAGGTAACACCTGGAGTTTCATGGTAAGAAATTAAAGACAAGACCTATCAGCATGTTTATGTGTTTTTCTAGCCAGGCTCAGCTGCACTGGTAAGAAACAGAACAGGCAAGACATTAATCAGAGCTGTAAGTTTGTCAAACAAATACAAAGAAGTATGAGAAGAGCTAAAAATGTGGGCGTGATTATGGGTACAAGGGAGCAACTATGATTGACCTGGAATCTCAGCTGAGTAAGAGGAAAGAGAGAGAGCACAGCATGAAGGTGAAGGCTGGGTTGAAATCCACTGGTACCAGAGAACTGAAGAATTACTGCGGTCTCGGTCCTAAAAAGTAGTGATTGGACAGTGGTAAATGGAAAACTGAGATTATGAAGGGATTACATATTACTGGTAATCATGAGGTATAGGGCATAACTACGGGAATGAGTGGATGAAGCTGGGTGGAAGACATGATTAACTGAGAAGAGTTCCAAGAAACTGATAGGCAAGGATGCAGAGGATCATCCAGGTATATATTCAAATCACCAAGAATCTGGACAAAAGTGGCAGTGAGCCAGGATTCCAGCTGTTGGGAAATGGCAGGGAATTGTATCAACAAAGAAAGGTAGTGGATGATGTTGTAAGAGTCAAAATTATAGGGCTTTACGGAAAATGAAGGAAAGTGGCCTGGAAGTAGTACTAAGGAGTGCCCCTGCTGGGATAAGTGGCATATGAAGCCCGTAGGATCTATATAATCTATAGTGACAGAAAGCAGATCAGTGGCTATTTGAAGATAAGAAAGGGTTATCAGGAAAGAAGGGATTACAAAGGGGCATGAGGACATTTGGAAGTTATGGATATATTCCTTGTCTTGATTGTGGGGATAGTTTCACAAACATATACACAGATCGAAATCGATCCAATTATATAGTATATGTTAAAAATGTGTCATTTATTGTATATCAGTTTCACCTCAATAAAGCTACAACAAAAGGGGAGGGTATCTAAAAAGTAATAAGCCATCAAGCCAAGAGAAGATATGGAGGAGCCTTAAATGTATATAGCTAAGTCAAAGAAGCCAATCAGAAAAACGCTGCGTACTGTGTGATTCCAGTTATGTGATGGTTTGGAAAAGGCAAAACTATGGAGACAGGAAAAAGACAAGGGTTGCCAGGGGTTTTAGGGGAGGGATGAGTAGGCAGAGCACAGAGGATATTTAGAGAAACTGCTCTGTATTACGCTATAATGGTAGATACACGACATGCATTTGTCAAAACCCATAGAATGTGCAACAGCAAGAGCGAACCCTCATGTAATCTATGGACTCTGGGTGATGATGTGCCCATGTTGGTTCATTGATTGTAACAAATGTATCACTCTGGTGTTGACAGTAAGGGAGGCTATATGTTTGGTGGAGCAGGGGTTATGTGGGAACTCACTGTATTTTCTGCTCAATTTTTTAAAACCTTTAAAAACTGTAGTAATGGCAGCAAGTACATTCATACTATTGTGCAACCACTGACTGCTACTATCCATCTCCAGAACTTTTTCATCATCTCATACTGAAGCTCTTTTCCAAACACTTTTGCTGTGAATATAAAATAGCTTTAAAAAACAAAGTCTATTAATTTTTAAGAAACTAAGTGGGGGACATGAACCTACACAGACAAAAAGAGAAGACAACAGCAACAAAATATTTTGAAAGTTGGAAACCAGATGAACAAGTAGAAAATGAATTAAAATATCAGGCAGAAATTTTTAAAAAATTATACAAACAATAAGCATACTCAGATCCATTCATATTTGATAAAATTTCTCCCAAAACTACAAAATGATACAGTTCTTCGCTTATCACCTCAGACAAAACAAAAAGGATTGATATTTCCAGTAAAATTCTCACTGGGTACCCACACTGGATTGGCTCTCTTCCTACCTCTTTCTGGTCCCTCTGCTGGATGATGCTCTAACCAACAATAAGGGTCAAAGTTCTTCAAGGCTCAGGTTACGTATTTCTTTCTTCTTATCTAATATTCTCCCCTAAGCGCTTTAATGCATACTGATGGCTTCAATTAAGAGATACCCAAATAGATATCTGCAGTCTGGACTCCTCTTATGAACTCTAGACCTGCACAGTCAACTGCCAACTTGACATTCCCTCTTGATGTATCGATATCACTCAGATTCAATGTCCCCCAAACCAAACTCATGATACATCCAGCACCCTGCACAGCCAATCATCTTTCAGTGTTCCCACATCAGTGGTCTGCACTGATTTGCTTAAGTCAGAAACTAAAAAGTCAACTTTGACACTTCTCTTTTACTTACCACTCCCATGCCAATTATCAAAATCTGTTAATTTTATGTACCATTTTGAGTCTATCCACTTGTCTTCATCTCCTTCACCACTTCCTAGTCCAAGGTACCATCATCTCCCTTCAGAATTACCACAAACTTCTTTCCAACTAATCATCCCTCATCATCCTGATCTCTTCCAATTCATTTTATACCTGTAGCCAGAATATTTTTAAAACGTCAATCGACTGTGTTAATCCTCACCTCCCGCCTGCATAACCCCCTCAACTGTTTCTCATAGCCTTTAGAAGAAAGACACAAGGCTCTGCACGGTCTGGGCCCATCTACTTTTCCATCCTTATGTTGAACCACACTCCCCCTTCTCTGCTTTAACCACTCCCACCCTGTGCTGTCAACAGTAGTGTTCACCACATTCCTCCATCCTGCAGCACCTCTGCATATGCTCCTCCCTGCTAAGAAATCTCCCAGAACCATCTTTCAGATTTAGCTTACATTTACAGGGTGTCCCAAAAGTCTCCATACAAAGGAAAAATTCTGTAAAATTTCATAATGAATAGTTTGTAAATCAAGGTACATTTAGCTACAATTTCCTATTTTCTCCATCTGTGGCAACTTTTGGGACACCCTGTATTTACTCAGTTAACATGTTTGATGTCCTAGACTAAGTTACATATATCATGTTTGATGTCCTAGACTAAGTTACATATATCTGTTGTAAACTTTCATGACACTGTGTACTTCTCCTCTGTAGCATTTGTCAAACCAGCAATTTTGTTCTTATGGTTAATTAAAATCTATTTTTTGTCCCCATGCTATAAATGCTGAGGGTGGACACCATGTCTGTGTGGCTCATCCCTGTATCAGCAGTGCTGGACACAAAGTAGCCATTCAACAAATATCAAACTGACAAAGAAGTAATCAAATGTTGGTGAGGTTGTATATATTATACAACCACTTGAAATAGATACTATGCAATAATATGGATGAATGTCACAGACATTATACTGAATGAAAGACAAACACAAATGAGAACATACTGTATGATTCCATTTATAAGATGTTCAAGAACAGGCAAAACTAATTAATGGTGTAGAAGTCAGAATCATGGCTATCACTGGCAGGAGGGGTATTAATTAGGGGAGCCATCGGGTTACTAGAAATGTTCTATAGCTCAGTCTGGCTAGTGGTTGCAAGGAGATACAGACACATAACACATACACACAAATTTATCACTTGTTTTTGGTATGCTTTTCTGTCTGTGATAGATCTCAGAAAAAGGAATAAGGAAAAAAGGAAGGCATTCTGGGAGGGAAAAGATAGAAAACTAAGTATTGATAAGCTACATGCTCACAAGACTTTGGTAAGTTAAAACAATCACTTTGCAGAATACAATGTATGTTATGATCTTGTTTTTTCAATTAATTATTTTCATTGTAAATAGACAAATTATAATTATGTATATTTATGGGGTACAAAGTAACGTTATATTTATAAACACAGAGTGGACTGATTAAACCTAGCCAATTATTGTGACACAAATCACTTCAAATACTTATCCTTTTTCATGGTGAGAACATTTGAAATTTATTCTTTTTTTAAAAAATCTGTAATACATTATTATTAACTAGAGTCACCATGCCATGCAGTAAATCTCAAAAACTGTATTCCTCCTGCCCAATTGAAACTTTGTGCCCTCTGACCATCATCTCCCCACACCCCATTCCCCCAAGCCTCTGTAACCACCATTCAACTCTCTGCTTCTCCATTCAGTTGTTTTAGATTCCACATATAAGCAAGATGGTATTTGTCTTTCTGTGCCTGGCTTATTTCACTTAGTATCGTGTGCTCCAGGTTCACCTATGTTGTTGCAAATGATAGAATTTCCTTCTTCCTAAAGACTAAATAGTATTCCATTGTGTATACATACACCGCATTTTCTTTATCCATCTACCCGTTAATAGACACTTATGTTTCTTCCATAACTTGGCTATCTTAATAATGTTGCAGTGACCATGGGAGTGCAGATATCACTTCAATATACCAACTTCAAGTCCTCTGGCTATATACACAAAAGTAAGATTGCTCAATCATATGGCAATTCAATTTCCAGTGTTTTGTTCAGTTCTCCGTAACAGCTATACTAATTTACACTCCCACCAAAGTGTACAAGGGGTTCCCTTTGCTTCACATCCTTGCCATTACTCATCTTTCATCTTTTTGATAATAGCCATTTTAATAGGCATGAGATGACAGCTAACTGTGGTTTTAATTTGCATTGCCCTGGTGATTACTGATGTTGAGCATTTTTTCACACACCTGTTGGCCATCTGTATGTCTTATTTTGAAAAATATCTATTCAGGTCCTTTGTATATTTTTAATCAAGTTATTTGTTCTCTTGCTATTCAGTTGTTTGAGTTCCTTCTATATTTTAGATATTTAACCCCTCATCTCATGTATGCCTTACAAATATTTTTGCCCAGTCTATAGTTTGTCTCTTTACTCTATTGATTGTTTCCTCGTTTCCTTTGCCATGCAGAAGCTCTTTAATTTGATGTAATACCATTTGTGTATGTAAGCTTTTGTTGCTTGTGCTTTTGGGATCAAATTTTAAAAAAGTCATTGCCCAGAACAATGTCAAGAAACTTTTCCCCTATGTTTTCTTCTAGTAGTTTTACAATTTCAGGTGGTATGTTTCAGTCTTTAATCTATTTTGAGTTGATTTCTGTATATGGTAAGAGATAAGGGTCTACTTTTATTCTTCTGCATGTGGATAATCAGTTTTCCCAACACTCTTTACTGAAGGACTGCCCTTTTCCCATTGTGTGTTCTTGGCACCTTTGTGAAAAATCAACTGACTTTAGAAACATGGGTAAATTTCTGGGCCCTCTATTCTGTTGGATTGGTTGAAATGTCTACTTTTATGACAGTACTGTGTTATTTTAATTATCATAGCTTTGCAATATAGTTTAAAATCAGGTAATACAATTTGTTCTTTTTGCTCATGGCTGCTTTGCTATTTGGGATCTTTTTATGGTTCCTTTTTTTTTTTTTTTCTGAGACAGAGTCTCACTCTGTTGCCTGGGCTAGAGTGAGTGCCGTGGCATCAGCCTAGCTCACAGCAACCTCAAACTCCTGGGCTCAAGCGATCCTCCTGCCTCAGCCTCCCGAGTAGCTGGGACTACAGGCATGTGCCACCATGCCCGGCTAATATTTTCTATATATTTTTAGTTGGCCAATTAATTTCTTTCTATTTTTAGTAGAGACAAGGTCTCGCTCTTGCTCAGGCTGGCCTCGAACTCCTGACCTTGAGTGATTCCCCCCGACTCAGCCACCCTGAGCACTAGGATTACAGGCGTGAGCCACCCCGCCCGGCCACAATCTAACAATTTTTATAGGCAGTGTTTTTACCACCATAATGCAATAGTGTACATAACAATTTATTTCTCCCCTCCCTGCCCCAACCTTATATCCTTACATGTGGCCTTATACACTTTTACATGAAGAACAGCTTTTAGGAAGGTGATTTTTTTGTTTTTAGGAAAAGCCCCAGGAGTGTGATGCAGGCCTCAAAATGTTATGCATTTTTTTTCCAATCCAAAAAACCACGACTTGACCTTTTTACTGCTTAGTCTAGGTTGGAGCCTTCCTCGCACGCTAATCCAGACCCTGAGATTCCTGTGACATTTGTCATTTTTGGCCACCAGGCACCCATTCTACCTGTGCCTATAGGAAGCACCTCATGTCCTAGCACCAAGCATAGGTTCTGACTGGTCTTAACCAAACCACATGGCCCACCGTCTGTCCATAGCCTTTGTCCAGAGTTGGCCCTGAACCAAATCAGAGCCATGGAAAAGCAGGAGACTTTTCCTGGCATTCCTGAGAAAGAGGAGTGGCCCCTTTTATCCATCGGTGCTACTGATGGATAAAAAAAGGAGACTCCCTTTTGGGGGCCGTACAAGGAGGGACAAGGAGTCCTTTAGCAGAATGGTGGTGGGGGGTGGGAAGTCTGAGCATACACTGCAGAGGTCAGAGCAGGTCAAGGGACAAAGGGACAGACACTCTTGCCTGTTCTTTTTTTTTTTTTTTTCGAGACAAGAGTCTCATCGCTCTGTTGCCTGGGCTAGAGTGCCATGGCGTCAGCCTAGCTCACAGCAACTTCAAACTCCTGGGCTCAAGCGATCCTTCTGCCTCAGCCTCGGAGTAGCTGGGACCACAGGCATGTGCCACCATGCCCGGCTAATTTTTTCTATGTATTTTTTAGTTGTCCAGCTAATTTCTTTCTGTTTTCTTTTTTTTTAGTCGACATTGGGTCTCGCTCTTGCTGGTCTTGAACTCCTGACCTAGAGCGATCCTCCCACCTCAGCCTCCCAGAGTGTTAGGATTACAGGTGTGAGCCATCTTACTTGACCTAAATTTAATATCTAATTCTAATTTAAACACTACTTGCTTCTTTGACCTAATTCCTCTCTTTCCCTCAGGGTTCAGATTTTGGAAACCTTTCCAGACTACCTGTTTGAATTGGTGACATTTCTCCAAAGTCCCATGACACCCATACCGAGCACAGCTCCCAGGATGTTGTAACATTTTTTTTTTTTTTGAGACAGAGTCTCACTCTGTTGCCCTGGCTAGAGTGCCATGGTGTCAGCCTAGCTCACAGCAACCTCAGACTCCTGGGCTCAGGCGATCCTCCTGCCTCAGCCTCCCGAGTAGCTGGGACTACAGGCATACGCCACCGTGCCCGGCTAATTTTTCTATATATATTTTTTAGTTGACCAATTGATTTCTTTATATTTATGGTAGAGACGGGGGTCTCACTCTTGCTCAGGCTGGTTTCGAACTCCCGATCTTGAGCGATCCGCCCGCCTCAGCCTCCCAGAGTGCTAGGATTACAGGTGTGAGCCACCGTGCCCGGCCAGGATGTTGTAACATTTATGTTGTATCTCCCAACACCCTGTGAGCTCTAGGAAAGCAGGATCCCTTGTTCACTCTGGATCCCCCATGCGCTGGAAGTTGTCTAGCAAAGTTTTTGAACGAATGGATGAATGGATGGATGGATGGATGGCAGGCATAATGATTGTCCCTGGGTATACAAGGGTGAAAGAGAAGAAAGCCTGTGTTTTCCAGGCCCTTACAGACAAATAGGAAGCATAATTCTAAATTTAATCTTTAATTGTAATTTAATCTTTAATTTAGATTAAATTTAATATTTATGATCCAGATTACATTTAATCTTTATGACTAACCCTTAGTCATAAACTAGAACTCTAACCCTTTTCTAGTGAAGAGATTTTAGTGGCAAGAAACAAAGGACTGGGCCACTCATGCCGGCTCCCTCAAAGGGGCGTTGGTATAAGAATGTGCAGGGAGCGCTCAGTGAAATTCCTGGAGTGTTAAAAGGATCCTACCAGAAATGGGCCTTGTGAGGTCTAGATAGAGGTGGAGACCTAATGGTGAGGAATTCAGTCGCTCCCTAATCAGCAGATGTCTATTGTGTCTGTGACTTCACAGGTTCTAAATGTCAAAAATCCCAACTAACAAAGAGATCCTTAAATGGCCCAGGCCTGTAATCCTAGCACTCTGGGAGGCCGAGGCGGGGGTGGATCATGCAAGGTCAGGAGTTCGAGACCAGCCTGAGCAAGAGCGAGACCCTGTCTCTACTAAAAATAGAAAGAAATTAATTGGACAGCTAAAAATGTATAGAAAAATTAGCCGGGCATGGTGGCGCATGCCTGTAGTCTCAACTACCCGGGAGGCTGAGGCAGGAGGATTGCTTGAGCCCAGGAGTTTGAGGTTGCTGTGAGCTAGGCTGATGCCACGGCACTCTAGTCTGGGCAACAGAGTGAGACTCTGTCTCAAAAAAAAAAAAAAATTATTTATTCCCTGAACAAGCTCTGTCACCACCTTTATACATTCTTACTAGGCAATCTCCACTGAATGAATATTATAACCCATATATAGATCCTAAATATCCGACTGGACAAATACAATAAACTCTTTCAAATGTATAGTATTAGAACTCTGTTAAAAATTTTTCTAATTTAAAATGCTAAGTATGTTTTCCATTTCCTGATGGAACTTCTCAAGGTTGTTCTTTTTATTTTTAGTCATTCTAGTGGATGTGGTAATTCATCGTGGTTGACATTTGCATGAACCTTTTTGTTTACTCATTGGCCGTTCATATATTTTCTCTGGGGAAGTAATTTGTTCAAATATTTTGCCTGGGTTAAAAAATTGGTTGTTTTCTAATTATTGAGTTGTAAGAGTTCTTTATTCTAGATAAAAGGCCTTTATTTGATAAATATTTTGCAAATGTCTCACCCTTCTCTGGCTTGTCTTTTTTTTTTTTTGATGGTGTCTTTAAAAAGCAGTTTTTCATTTTGATAAAGTCTAATTTATCAATTCTTTTCTTTTCTGATTTCTGTCTTTTGTGTCCCCTCTAAGACTAAGTCTGCTCAGCCCGGGGTTTGTCACCTTCAACACTATCGGGATGTTGGCCTGGATAATTCTTTGCTGTGAGAGAATTGTAGATTCTGTGTACTGTAGAATGTGTAGCGGTATCCCAGTGGGGAGAAACCCACCGCTATGTTGAAAGCAGCCTGTGGGGAGTTCCATGGGGTGGGGAACTAACTGAGGCCTCTGTAACAACCTTGTCAAACTCTCAGATGACTGCAACTCTGGCCAACATCTGGATTGCCACCTCACGAGAGACCCTGAGCCAGAGCCACCCAGCTGAGCTGCTCATGACACTGAGATACTAAATGCTCGTTTTAAACCACTAAGTGTGGGATAATTTTGCCAGCTGCAGTGGCTCATGCCTGTAACCCTAGCACTCTGGGAGGCCAAGGTGGGAGGATCACTTGAGGTCAGGAGTTGGAGTGATAGGATTACAGGCATGAGCCACCTCGCCTGGCCTAAGTCGGTAGCCTTTCCTCTCCAACACCGGGAACCACCAGCAGCAGGAGTGCATGGACTTTCACTTTGAACGTTAGACCAACTCGACTACCACCCACGTTTGTTTCACCTCATTTTGTTGGCTACTAACTCACTTCTTTAATTTCCCTGCTCAGTCACTGGCTGGATCAGGCTCAAATCTCTGGACCTACCTCTCCATGTCATGACTTCTTTGCCTCCATCTCCTACCATGTTTTCCTAACTCAAGTTCCCAAGGGGGAGACTCTGGTTTGGCCCATCTCATCTTTTCCTTCTATGTCATTGGTTGTCAGGCAGCCCTTGGATTAGGTTCCCCCTTCTTCCAGTTGGTTCTGTCCACAGAGGATGCCTTAGTCCGTCCAGGATGCTACAACAGAATGCCATAGACTATGTGGCTTATAAACAACCGAAATTCATTTCTCATAGCTCTGGAAGCTGGGAAGCTCAAGATCAAGGCACTGGAAGATGTGGTGTCTGGTGAGGGTCCTCTTCCTGGTTCATAGATGGCACCTTCTCACTTTGTCCTCACATGGTGCAAGGGGCAAGGCAGCTCTCTGGGCCCTTTTTATTTATTTAGAGACAGGGTTTTGCTGTGTTGCCCAGACTGGAGTGCAGTGGTGTGATCACAGCTCACTACAGCTTTAAACTCCTGGGCTCAAGCAGTCCTCCTATCTTGGCCACTGAAGTAGTTGGGACTGCAGGCATGTGACACCACATTTGGCTAATTTTTTTATTTTTTGTAGAGATGGCATTTCACCATGTTGCCCAGGCTGGTCTTGAACTCCTGGCCTCAAGAGATCCTCCCACCTTGGCCTCTCAAAGTGCTGGGATTATAGTCTTGAGCCACCACACCCAAATTGTCTTTATTTTTTGGTTCACATTTTTTTTTTTTTTAATTTTGAAATTTTAGATGGGCTCTCACTATATTTGTCCAGGCTAGTCTTTCCCTTTTCCATTTTTTTTTTTTAAGCTATATTTACAGTTCCCAGAACCAGGCTGGTCTTTAACTCTGGCTTCAAGCAATCCTCCTGCCTCAGCCTCCCAAGTAACTGGGTCTATAGGCATCTACCACTGTGCCTGGCTTGGACCCTCTTTTATAAGGGCACTAATCCCAGGAATCTTGGGAGGACATGAACATTCAAACCATAGCACAGGACAAGTTTCCATGGTCCAAATGTACCCACTTGGGCTGTGAGGGTGGTGGACAGAGCCATCTCCCTGGGAAGGAGTGAGATGGGGCAGGCCCTGCGATGGACAACTCTCTTGCATATGGACACCTCTCATGCAGACCTCTGCCCCTCAGCCCTCACTCCTCCCACACCTTGAAGTTCCCTCTGTTACTAACACTGCTCCTCATCCAATCTGTGGGAGAAATCTAAACCCCATTTGCAGGTTGCACATTTTTATCCCAGGCATTTATAATCTATCTTCCACCTCTCCGAAAAACCCTCCCACTTTTTCCTCTGCTCATTCACAGTCAGAACTGAAAGGCCCAGATAGGGCCCAGAAAAATCTTGCATTCCAATCTGGGCACTTGACAAAGGAGGAAAACGTGATCCAGGGAGGTGAATTGACTTGTCCAAGTGACTCACGTTAATACAGTGAGTTAATGCATGCAGAGGCAAAATTGAAATATCAGCCTCCTGATTTTCCTGTTAGTGTTTTTCCCCTTGACTAACCGGTACTTGTCCCCAGTAGGCACGGTCCCTCCCTCCCCCACTGGGGCCTGAAGGGACAGAGAAGCTGTCCTGCAGTCTGATGGAGGCAGCCAAGGCCAAGGAGCAGGTGTGCCTATGACCCAGACTAGGTTGTGGGTAGCAGGGGTCCCACCCTACCCCGGAGCAGGCTTCAGGGTTTAGTGGGTGAATGCCTGAGGGCCGTGGCCCAGGTGTGGCTAGGAGATGAGATGTACGGAGGCCAGGGCTGGCTGGCTGATTTGGAGCCAGAGCCAATAGACCTGTATTTGTTTCCTAGGGCTGTTGTAACAAGCTTTCACAAACTGGGTGACATAAAACAACAGAAATGTATTGTGTCATAGTTTTGGAGCCAGAAGTCTGAAAGCAAGGTGTCAGCAGGGCTCCACTCCCTCCCAACACTCAGGGAGAATCCGTTCCTTGCTCCTTCCAGCTTCTGGTGGCTGCAGGCGCTATCACTGCCTCCACCTTGCATGTGAGTGCACACTCAGGGTTCACAGCCTCTCTGCAGCAGCACCCTGTCTTTGGGCCTCAAGAACCCCAGATGCACTCATGGCTCTTGGGTCTCTTGGGAAGCAGTCGCTGGAGGGAGGAAGATGTGGCCCCAAGTGCTGGGCTTGCAGAATCGTGTCTGCACTGGCTGGAGCCATGCAAGGAGGAGGGGATGGTCTGACAAGAATGGCCTCAGGAACGGGCTTGGGGAGGACCTTCTGCCCTGGGAGTTAGGAGACTTCGGTTAGGGCCAAGCAGGATATCCTCTATGAGTGATCTCTGGGAGTCTGTTTTACATTCTGAGCCTCAGTTTCCTCATCTGTCAAATGGGAGGGATTCAGTTAATCTGAAAGATAATGCTCAAGTCCTGAGACTCTGTGATTTAAACTACTGTCATAATGACAAAAGCCCTTATATTTGCACAGCCCTTTCTGGTTAACAAGATGTTTTAAGTCACCACTTACCATTCCACCGACATTGACTTCCACGGCCATGTGTTTGGCCATGTGTTGGCCAACGCTGGGCCATAGTGGCACAGAGAGATGGAGACCAGTTCCTGGTATGAATGCAGATATAAAGGGAGGGTAGGTAAGTGCACATACAAGGAGGGGTAGTGCTGCATGTGACCCCAATCCTGTAAAGCGAAAAAGGCATCTTTATCTCTATTTTACAGACAAGGAAACTAAGTCCCAGAGAAAAAAAATGACTGCCCAAGGGCACCCAGCCAGGAGCAGCCAGGCCTCCTTCATGTTTGTCTTTGGTCTTTTGGCATAGTTTGCCTACACTGTAGGGGACACTGGGATGGAGGACCTGGGAAGGAACCTGAGCCAGACACTGAAGACACGTGTGGAGAGTTCTGTTTGGTGGGGAGGTGGACACAGCAACAGTCTACTCCGGATTTTCAGCAAGCACAGCTTGGCCACCTTGTGGGTATCAGGCCTCACACTCGGGGCTGAATCAGAAGGCTTCCTGGGTGCTAGGGAGCTGCAGCCTGACCACACCAGGGTCTGAGCAGTGACAGTCTGCAAGAAGCCCCAGCCTGGACATGCAGAAGGTTTTCTCTCCAAATAAATCCTTGGCCTTGGGCAACAACCATTCACTCATCCACTTACTCATCTACTTATGTGTTCTTTCTTAGCCCCGTGTCTGTGCGGGGAGCCTTCTGTCTCTCTGAAAATCAGTCTTGAGTCTGAAGCACCTGGGGCTTCAGTCTCTGTCTGTATCTGTGTACGTGCCTGTTTCTCAGTGGCCTGGACACCCCCAGGGCAGGGGCCTGGTCTCACTCCTCTCCAGCTGACTTAGAGGAGACTGCAGAACACCTGGCACCTCAGAGCTTCTCTCTGCTGCTCTCAGGGCTCCCCTTCCAGGAATGGGGGCTCTAGGCCAGGCTGCGAGGGTAGCGGAGAAGGTGTGGGCATTTGGGCCCCTCTCCCTAGCTCTGCTGATAGCAATGAAGCAGTCCAGGAGAGCAGAACTGGAAGGGCACAAGCACAGCCACCATCCAGCCCCGTGCCCACTGCACTAATGAGACAGCCACTATCCCCTTCCCCCCACAGCTGGGGCTGGGGCCCAGCCTCTTAGCTTCCTGTTCCCTCTGGGCCTGCAAACCTATCCCGGGTGGTCCTCTGGCCTGCATTCGGCAGCCTTGGTGGGGGATGGGAGGTCCCAGCAATGGGCTGGGCCTTGAGGGCCAAAAGGAAGGGCAGCCGCTCCCAGTAGAATGGAGTTTTCCCTCCAAAAGTGCCTTTGTTCTCCTGGAGTCTGGCCCAGTTCTCTCCCCCATCTGCCCCTGGATTACCCCGCACAGAGGACAAAGCGCCCCGGCGAAAGGGGTGGGAGTGGGATGGGGCAAGAGCGAGATGATCCCAAAGCTTCGGTCTCAGGCTCATTCTCCAGCACTCCAGGACAGGCAGGATCTCTCCGGTGTGGGGAGCAGAAGTCGACCTGTGTACGCGTGTGCGGTCCGTGTAGACAAGGACTTGGGACTACACATACGTGCACGCGCATGGGTGCATGCCCGTGTTTGGGGGGCTGTGAGCACCTATGAAGGCATTCTGTGGGCATGGGAACACGCTATGGTGGCGACTTGCAGAGGCTTTGGTGGCCCCCTACCCTCTATCAGTGCCACCCTTGCCCCTTTCTTTGACACGGACAAGACTGCTTTTTAGTCTTGTGTAAAGAGCCGCCTGGAGACCAGTCCGTCTAGATCGCCTCTTCTCATCTCCTAGAGAAGATATTCCAGAGCACAGACTTGTGCACCTGAATGTTCAAGTACATCAAATCCCAATTCCGCCCAGAGGCCGGGGGCAAAGTTCCTGGCTCCCCCTGCGGCAGGGGGTGCGGCTGGGACAGGTGACAGCACAGAGCGGAGCCCTCCCTTCGCCCCCACCCCCCAGCACAAGGCTGTGCATTTCAAGACTCCCAGCGCGACCGCGAGCCAGTCCCTTTCTGTGGCTGGGCTTCTGCCATCCCGCCAGTAAAATGCACCGGGCCTCCGTGCTGGGGCATTGGGGCAGCGGGAGAGGCCGCGGCAGGGGCAGGCCCGCCCCGAAGCCCTTCAGCCCCCATCCCCCCCAGCGACCCGGCGGGGCCCTGGGCCCCCCGCCCCCACCCAGCAGGTAGTGGGCGGCCCCGCCCCGCCGGGCCCACACTGGCCGCTTTGTTACCTGCCTGGCGCGCCGCCTACGAGCGCTACGTGCGGGCGGCCCGCGGGCTGGGGAGCCGACCCCTCCTCCCCCTCGCCCCCACCCCGCATTCCGGGCCTGGGGCCGCCGTGTCTGCAGCCCGAGTTTGGTGACACCTGTCCCTGGTGCGCCTCGCCCGCCCTAGCCGCCCCCCCCATCTCCCTGTCTCTGCCCTTGCTCGGCCACTCTCAAGGACTCCAGACTCCTCTTCCCCCACACCCCCCCCGCGAGTTCAGGCGACCCCTCGGCATGCTATGCCCGCTTTCCCGACTCTCTGTCGCCTGATAAACTCCAAGGCCCAGGTCAAAGGCCGCTCTGGGAAGCCTCCTCTGACTCCCTGTCTTAGTCACTCTCCTCGGGGCGCCCTGTTTGCCCCGATCACTTTTTCAGGCTAATCTCCCCTCCAGGTCCAGGGAGGGGCCAGCACATTGCCCGGCCGCCAGACTAACATGAATTAGCGAAGTTGGAGACCAGGTCTCCAGAGCCCAGCTGTGGAGTGCTGTCCACTGCCCTGCTGACGTCTTCACTCCGGTGTGCCCCGCGGCGGCCCTTCCCTGACATGGCTGTGCTCAGCCTCACTGCACACCCGGGACCTCTGGCCTCCCAGCCTTCGCTCAAGCCATTCCTTCTGCCCAATACACTCTCCAGCCACAAGTGCAAACCTGACCTTTCCAAGGCCCATATCTCCTGGAGAAGCCATTCCTGACCCCTGGGGCTTTGTGGTGACCTGTGCACCTTTTTGTGCCAGATGCTTCACACAGAGAGTTGCATTACCCCCTCACCCGCCATTGCAACCCTGCAAGGCAGTGAGGTGACTGGGCTGCTAGCAGCAGACCGGATTCGAGCTCTGTCCTAGAATGTTTAAGACATCAAAGACAAATTCTTTCTTCCACCCCACACTGTTGCCTTTCTCTCCCACACCTTTCCCTGAGGACAACTGTTCCTCTAAACCTACCCCCATCTCCCTGCTCCTTCCCCCTCTTCTGGCCCGAGCAGGGCGGGGCTGGGATTCCAGCTCTGGGGCTAGGTCAGTCTGGGTCCCCTGCGGCTTTGGGCCTCTTAGAAGAATTTCCAGCGAGGATGTGCAGGGCGGGAGGATGCGCAGGGGTGGGGAGAGGTGAGCAGTAATGCGAGCCTGCGGGAGGGAAAGCAGCTGAAGGTGGAGCAGGCCTTGAGAGCTGGCTTTCCCAGGGCCCTGGGTCGCAGGGGCCAGTTTGAATGACAAAAGTTCCCTGGAGAGCAAAGGAAAGCTCCAGAGGGTGAGAATGTGGGAGGAGGAGGGTCAGAGGGTGGGGAGGAAGCTGCCCCTGGGCTCCCATCTGCAGCGGCCCTTTCAAGTCCTGCTAAACCCTTAACAATGAGAGGAACTGACCAGTGGACACAACGCAAAGGACGATTAGCTTAGTTCACTGAAGAAATACAAAAACCTGTGAAAATGCGCGAAACCCCGGAGTACACATGAAAAGGAGAGTCTGGTTTTTCCTAGCTGTAGAATTGGTGGAGATGATAAAAGTGAAAACAGCAGATGTTGGTAAGGTGTGGGAAAGGGAGCGCCTTTTTCACCACTGAGGAGGTAAACTGTGCAACTTTCCTGCGAGACCGTTTCACAGGATGTTCAAAAGCGTTGAAAGGAGTTATACTCGCATCTGGCAGTTCTATGTCTGGGGCATATCCTAAAATCAAAGATTATTTATCCCAGCCTTATTTATAACTGGGAAAAATGGGAGATCCTCCAAATGTTCAAAGATAGGGAACTGGGTAAATACACGATGCCACATTCACAGATGGAAGACTGCAGAAATATGTCCCGCTCTCAAAGAATATTAAAGATAGAGGGAAACACTGAAGATAAGCTGGTCAGGGAAAAGAGGAGGTGATAAAACAGTGTGACTCCAGTTTCATACAGTGTCTGTATAAATATGCATAATACCTACCACACAGAGTGCTGAACTGGGTGTTGGCCCGGGAGCTGGGAACTCTTCCCACCCTCCCATTCAAGCATCACAGCAGCTCTGTGAGGAAGATTCTAGTAACTGTATGGTAAACACGCACATACACACACACACTGCAAGGAAACTCACCAAACTGTTGACAGCAAAGTGAAAAGGCATGTGTCTTACGGTACTTTTCTTCTTTATACTTTCTAATCTTTTCCCATTTTTCTTCAATAAAAAATATAATAAAAACATTAAACATTTTTGAAATCCCAAAAATCATTTGTTCAAAAATATCTTCAGGATCCTCTGTTTTTGGGGTGGGTGGCAGTTCTCTCTTTGCATTAATTTTCTGGGGCTCCTGTGACAAAGTATCACAAACTGGGTGGCTTAAACAACACAAATTTATTGTCTCCTAGCCCTGGAGGCTGGAAGTCTGAGATCAAGGTGTTGGCAGGGCGGGCTCCTTCTGAGGGCTGTGAGGGAAGGATCTGCTCCTGGCCTGTCTCCTAGCTCTGCGCAGCCTCCTGTGTTCTTTGTCTTATTTCTTCTGTTTTTTCACATACTTCCTCCATGCTCGTCTGTCTCTGTGTCCAAATTTCCCCTTTTTGTAAGGATACCAGTTGTACTGGATTAGAATCCACCCTAATGACCTCATTTTAACTTGATGACTAACTCTGTAAAGACTGGGTCTCTAAGTAAGGTCACATTCTGAGGCACAGGGGTTAGGACTTCAGTATATGCATTGGGGAGGGGCCATAGTTGAAACCCTAACACTATTAAACTGCTGTGCTCCCTCTGAGATGACTGGCAGGGAGGTCCTCCACAGGGACAAGAGTCTGTATTGCTGGACATTCTGGGTCCCCCTGGACATGCTCCACTGCATGACCCTGAGCAGGTCGTTTAGACCCTTTGGGCTACACTGTCCCCCTTTGTAGACTGGGGCTGGTATTGCCAACTTTCCAGAGCCGTAGTGAAGAAGGTAATAGGTGAACAGTGACTTCCATGGGGCCTGGCACATAGTCCTTCTCAGAAAGTGTCTTATTCCTCTCTTGTCCCTTCTCAGCAGGGACAGTGGGGGCAGCATGGCCCAGGGACAATCACATGCAGCTGGGTGTAAGAAGTTCTAGTCCTGTTCCTAGCTGTGTGGTCCCGTGGGCCTCAATTTCCTTGTTTGTGAGATGGGAAAATATCTATCCCATTGAGTTGTTGTGATCTGCTGTCCCTGGGACTTGGGAGTGTCACAGCAGGAGATGAAGGAGACTAGCTGGGAGGTGGAGATCAGGTTAGGAAAGCCAGTGCAGGTAAGGATGTTGCAGAAGACATGAGGCCCTGAAAACGTCAACTTGATGAGTGTGAGTTAGTGGTTCTCCCCTGTAGGGAGTTTTCCCTGAATCCCACAGTGTCGGAGACCTCACCCTCCCCACCCCTTCCTGGGCTCTCACAGACCCCGCTGCTCCGTTCTGTTACAGCACTTACAACACACTCCCGCAGCTGCCTCTCTCGGGGTACAGGAGGCTCCCTGAAGGAAGACACCGTCAGCTTTGCATGCCCGTTAAAGTAACAAATATGAACAAAAGTAGTAAAACTCAGCACCGGCAGTGTCCCAGAGTTGGGGCCCAGGAGGGGACAGCCCACAGCCTGGTGCTTTGGTATGCTGAATACTTCGAACTAAAGGAGTTCAGAAGACTTCAGAAGAAAAGTCTCTGATCTTCTTCTCCCTTTCTGTCTCCTATTCCTCTTTCTCCCCCAAAACTAGAAGTCAGAGAACGCAAAATTCCTGCTGCTCAAGGCAGGTCATAGAAGCTAAAACCCAAAACAAGCCATAAAATCTAGAAAGGTTATTCTCTCCCCTCTCCCTTGAAGACCCTCATTCCGGAGGGGCCCTGCCTCATGCCCGGGAGGAAGGAATGCTGCACAGAGATCAGAAGAATCTGATCAGACAGGCCTTGCCGGGTTTCCTCCTCAATCCATTACCATTAGATCATACTGCGTTTGTCTACTTTCTTTTCTGCATGGCTGTCCGTTCTTTATTGAACCTGAGCGGAAAAAACTGTTTTCCTTGGGTCTTTGGGTCTTTATTTCTGAAGGCTCCCGTGTCGTGTAGAACTTTGATTAAATAAATTTGCTATACTTTTCTCTTGTAAAGCTGTCTTCTGTTATAGGAGGATCAGTCACGACCTTTATGATGGGTGAGGAAAGGGATCCCAGCTTTTCTGCCGCTATGCAGGTAATCATGCACACGTGTCGTAGTGATATGCATCAACAGTCTTTCTAGAGAACCGTTTAGCAATGCCTAACAGAAGCCACACACTTAACTATAACCTGTGACCAGATAAAACCTGTTTGTGGAATATATTCCACGTAAATAATGCAAAGGCTTATTTGTATAAAGATATTTTGAGCCAACTATGTGTCACAAAGAAGAGTAAAAATAGCAACAGAGCGATGAATAAGTAAGCTGCAAACTACTGCAGATTGGTACACACGGTGACAATTTGACACAGTCCAGGAAACACTAACTGAGTAGAGAACATGTGTTGGCTCCTGGACTCCATCCTGTGATCCCAGACAGGACTCTGCACCGTCTAGTAGGTAGACAGGTGGGTGAGCAGTCACCATAGTGTGAGCAGTGTGACAAGGTGACAAGAGGAGTGGAGAGAGCCCATGTGGAGGGGTTAAGTCCTTGGGAAGGAAGGTCAGAAGAGCAGGAGCAGATGCCTGAGCTGGCTTTAGGCAGATGGTGGTGGGAAGAAGAAGGAACAACCTAGACCCAGGTGGGGAGCATTTGGGGAATGGCACACCGGAAGTGTGGCTGGAGGATGGAGTCTGTGCGGGGTGGATAAAGCCGGAGAGCAAAGACAGAGGCCAGATTAGAAAGAGCCTTGAATGCCAATTTGTGCTTTATGCGGCAGACCTGGGGAAGCCAAGAAAGATCCTTAAAGAGGTGAGCAAGAGGATCATATTTGAGACTCAGGAAGATCCCAATGTCAGTTTGGAGGGTGGCCCAGAAGGCCAGCAGGCAGGAACACCTGGTGGGAGTGTGTTGCAGGGTCCAGGTGGGACATGGTGACAAATCCTGGGGATGGAGAGAAGGATCCTCTTCTAAGACAGAAGGGACAGACAGCTCCCGGTGACTGCCTGGATGTGGAGGGAGGGGCAGATGCAGGTTTGTGGCTGGTGGCACCAAACACAGAGTGGAGAGCATGGGAGGAGGAGCCAGTTTGGGGGGGAATAAGATGAAACCAGTTTTGGGTCTGATGGGTTCGAAGTGCCTGTGGGACATGCAGATGGACAGTGCCACAGGCAGCCGGTGTGGGAGTCTGGAGCTCAGGAGCCCTGGGCAGAAGGTGAGGTCTGGAAGCTGCAGGACTGAATTGGAGGCCCGGACTGCTGGAGCCCACCCTGGGAGAAGGACCCGGGTAGCATCCATGGGAAAGGGCGGGCACTCTGGAAAGGGTCTTGAGAAAGAGCCAAGGGTGGAAAACTAGGGAGCGGCCGTGTCACAGAAGCCCAGGGAGGAGAGTGACAAAGGGGGACGAGACCAACAGTACACAAACAGCACCCATCCTGGGGGGGCTCAATGACTGTCTCTTCTTGCTGCCAGACAGGGGACCCCCAGGACATCCTCAGCTGGGGCTCTGAGGAACACCCCAGCTGCCTGCCTGTGTGTCCTTCGGTAACCCCAAGGCCTTCCTGGGTCTCAGTTTCTTCCTCCGTCCTGGGAGCATCATAATTCTGCCTGCCCTGCGGCACTAGTTGGGCCTTCAGAAGAGAAACCGACTGACGAAAGTGGTTTCCAAACTGCCCAGTGAATGGTCTCTGACTCAGCCCTTTTAATTCTCAGGCTCTCCCACCAGACGCTTGGTGGGTTATGTTTCCTCTTGGCTCTGGTGGCTCCCTGGCTCATGCTTCTCTCCCCCGGCCATATCCCTGCTCTGGCTTGCTCAGCGGTGGCCTGCTGTCGTTCCGTGGCTGGCCCATCCTGGCGTTCACTGAGTCACCCTGATTTACTGAGGGTGATTCTGTGCTGGGCCAGCTCCTCCCTTCATTGTTCCCCTTCACTTTCCTGATCTTTAAGGTGTTGCCCCATCTCTGCCATCTTTTTTTTTTTGGCCAAAGAGACTCAAGGGTTTACCATATTTTAAAACAGGAACAAAAATCCCTCTTCTGCTCCTAGTCCTCCGCCAGCACCCTCTCCACCTCATTCCTTCTTAACCAAGTGTCTCAAATAACTGTCTACATTTCTTTATCTCCCCTTTATTTCTTAGTCCTCTGAGATCTGGCTTCTACTCCCACCTCTCCACTGAAATGAAAATTGTAGTGGGTTGAACAGTGGCCCCAAAATGACATGTCCAAGACCTGACCCCTGGAACCTGTGAATCTGACCTTCTATGGAAAAAAGGTCTCCGCAGATGTCATTAAGTTAAGAATCTCGAGATGAGATCATCTTGGATTTAGGGTGGGCCCTAAATACAACGACAGGTGTCCTTATAAGAGCAAGTCAGGGGAGATGGGAGACGGAGACACGGAGTGGGAAGGTCGTATGATTTAGAGGCAGAGAGTTACACAGCTACACACCAAGGAACACCGTGGGTTGGCAGTAGTCACCAGAAGCTAGGAGAGAGCTGTGTGTCAACCCTCCCTCAGAGCCTCAGAGGAGACAACCCCGCTGACACCTTGATTTCAGACTTCTGGCCTCCGGAACTGTGAGACAATACATTTCTGTTGTTTTAAGCCACTCAGTTTGTAGTAATTTGTTATGGCAGCCCTAGGAAACTAATGTAGTAATAATAAAAGCAGCTAACATTTACGGAGTGCCAGGCTTGATTCTATTTAACCCACCCACCAACCCAGTGAAGTAGACACGCAGTAATAAAAGCAATATCAACATAACCAGCTACCAGTCACTGAAGGTTTGCTGTGTCTTTGACATTTAAAAATTGAACCTTCCACTGTCAGGTTCAATGATAATATTGAATTTTACCCTGCTTGTAACATAATAATGTTTTATTATTTTTCTCTTTTGCAGAAGAGAGCCTGCAGAGCAAAAGCATGCCCAAGCTCATACAGTGAATACAATACATGGTGGAGCCAGGATTCCAGCCCTGGCAGTGCCTGTGCCTGTTCTTAACCACTTTACACGTTTCCTAAGGCTGCTGATGGAGAGGGAACCAATGAGGCCCATGGTGAACTGACCAAGACCTGGGTTTTGTGCAGTTGGAAGGATGGAAGAGGCCAAGGGACTGGTGAGTTTGAAGGCGAGATTCACTAGTATGGGATTGGTAGGGTAGGTCAGGCCTGAAGGGGCTGAGAGATAGGGAGGAGGAGATTAGGGACCTTGATGATCTCACGGAGCAGATGCCCTTGGAGCAAGAGAGCCAAAGGTGTCTGTGTTCACCCAGGGGACACTGGAGTCTAAGATCCCAGAGCTGGAGCAGTTCTGGGTAATGACAGGGCTAGCTGTGGCCATGGGAGGAAACACTCAAACAAAAGCGGAGGGGGTTTGTCTAGACTCCACCAGGCCAAGAAACCTAGAGGACAAGGTCATGCTGAAGGACACTATAGGCTGCTGTGGGAGTTCAAAGTGTTGACTGATCACTCCTTGGGCTTATCATGAAAAGCATGAAACCTGAGCTGATTTTTGAAAAATAGACAGGAGAGGATAGATGTGAAGGTGAAGGGCGCAGCAAGGACAAAGACACAGCAGGGTGGAAGCCCGGGGCATGTGGTTTCAGTTGGCTGCAGGTAAGGGTGCAGGAAAGGGTGTGAGGGTGCCTTGCAAAGCTGATGCTGAATCAAGGATTTGGGTACGAGCACTTCATTTGAGAGGATGTTCAAGGAAGCACAGCAAAGGAGCGGGAAGAGAGAGAGACAAGGGAAGAAAGCCAATGAAAGATGAGCAAGTTACCCCTTCAGTAACCAGGGCCCAGCCCCACTGGGGACCCACTGAGGGACTGTGTAGAACACACTGTAGATTTGTTCCACAGAGGGGCAAGAAAGTTGGAGTTTTTGTCTGCTGACTCCGGTCAGTCCCACATGGTTGAGGATTGTTCCCAGGGACGTCACCTCCCTGCCAGTTCAACCCTGCCCAGGAGGGTGAGCAGGCTCCTGCCGCCAGAGGAAGCCCTTGGGCAGGGAGGTGTGGGGCACTTGAGGTGGGAAACCATCAGTGTGTGCAGGAACTCTACCACCTCTGCAGGTGACTTTTGCGGTGGGCTAAGGGGTTGTAGGTGGGGTACCAATAGCGCCTGTTATAGAAAGGAAAGCTGAGAAGGGTTCGTGGGAGCCCTGCAGTCCTTACTAGAGATTTGCTATTTGTTAGGCAATGGAAATCTCCCACCAGCTCTAGAATGTTCTCTGGGGAGAGGCGGTGAGATGGGACACAGCGGATGCAGGGCGGAGGCCATGTAGCAGGGCAGCGGGAGTGGGAGGGCAGATGGCTGGGGATGGCCTGGCGAAAGGCCATTGCAGTTTGAATGGACAGGATTTGGCAACCGACTGGATCTGTGGGGCCCAGAGAATGAAGAGGGGAGGAGTGGAGAATACCACGAGGAGGGTGCATCTTCAGCAGGAGATATTAACATCTCCAGGACAGGTCTTGTCCAGGAAGCATCAAAAGGGCAAAGCTAGCGCGGAACCCCACATGCTGAACAGACCAGAAACCTTTCCCGAGCATCACTCGGCTGCATTTCCCCTCCTTTGGCCTCCTTAAAAGTAATAATAAAGTCCATTTTTAAACACCTACTATGTGCCACGTGCTTTATATCTATATCATCACTACACTCTCATAGCCGCATGGCTGGCAAGTATTATTATTGTCACCATTTCATAAATGGGGGCATAAGGACTGAGCCAGGCTGAGCCAGGGGCAATGTCATGCAGCTGGTAATTAGAGCTCAGATCTTTTCGACAAAGCCCTTTCTCTATACTTTATCTGCCCACCTACATCATGTGGCCTCTGGGAAATCAGTAAAGTGCCAGCAACAAGCCTGGAAAAATATCCAGTACTGGAAGCTTCTAAAGTCATGTTTGTTCATGACTGTGCTGAGTCTTTGAGAGAACTTTGAGAGTCAGAGACAGACAGCATCCCCACCTGACAGATGAGAAGACTGAGGTCCAAAGTCATGAAGTGGCTCGTCCAAAGTTCCAAAGCTGGGACCTGCCTCTTGACCTCAAATAGCGTTCTCTGATCTTACCCATCCTGGACGTGTATGTCAGCAGGGAGGTCCAAGAGGAGGAGGAGAGCTAATGCGGTGTGGCCAAGGACAGTGACTGGGGGAGGCAGGAGGGGATGGTGGAAGGTCCAACTGTGGTCCCAGCTAGCATGGCCTCTCATCTTATAGTCAAATGACCCTTGGTTAGTCCTATTCTGCTGACCTCAATAGCTTTTCCTTGGTTACTCCAGGACTTGGGTCTCTTTGATGCATATCCCCCCCATAGACTGGGAACTTCTTGAGGGTAGAGATTATATCTGATTTATTTCCATATCCCTGGTGTGTGTAATACACACTCTGTAAATACTCAATGATGAGGATAGTGACAAATAGCTTCCATTTATTGGGTGTTTAGTCTGTGTCAGACACTAGTGAGCCCTTTTCATATGTTACCTCATCTCATCATAGGTATATTGAAACTTTTTTGGTTAACGATAACAAAATTAAGCTGCAAATGACTTAAGAAAAAGAGATGTACAGTGAGTAGGTGCCTAACTGAAAGCTCCATGGGTCAGTCCGGCTTCAGGCTCATCTGGATCCAGGCACTCAAACTCTGTTACCAGGAGCTGTTCTGTCCCACTTTTGGCTTGGCTTTCTTCTGTATTGTCTTTGTTTTTAGAAAGGGGCACCTTGTGCCTAGCAACCTCTTCCCTAACATATCCCACAAGGGACCCAAGACAGACTATCAGTGGGTCAGCTTGGGCATGTGCCCATCTCTGGACCAATCATGTGGTCAGGGCACTCAAACTTGCCAACTGGCCATGCTCGGGTTAAGTATCCATCTCTGAAGCCAAGGGGAGGGGTCAGCCCACCCAGACTTAAAGGAAATCAGATGCTATCTTTGTCCAGACACTAGGCAGAAGAAATGATAGATACCTTCTATAATAAGTATACCATTTTCCAGATACAGAAGCCGAGGCTCAGCAAGCAGAAGCATCTTGCCAAATGTTATGGGCTAGTAGGGGTATGGTAGGATTGGAATCCAGGTGCCTTTCTGTGCAGCCTGTGTTCCTCCAGGGCAGTAGATGGGGTCTTTCCCACTCCTGGGTGTCCTCACTCACCCCTCAAATCTTAGCCCATAAGGGGTTCTATAGTCCAATGCTACCCAAACTGTGGTCCGTGGACCACACTGATCTGCAAACTCTTTGTTGCTGGTCCACAGTGAGTTAAGTAGCGAAGTTCTGAGTAAGCGTGTAGAAACATTTTATAGTGATTTGGCATTGCCACGACATCCAAGTGCTGAGACGGGTCTGAGATGGATTGTAAGTAATTTGAGAAACACTGCTCTATTTGGTTTTATCTAGAAGGAAGGCATGAGCCGTGGTTTCCAGGTAACTACTCAAGTGGGTCCTCCACAGGAAGGCCCAGGTGGGCAGAGTGTCCATCTGACCAGTCAGATGGTGGCTCTGTCGCTTGGCCAGCCAAGAGAAGCCTTCCTAGAGCTCCAACCTCTGCGTGAGCCTCTGCAGTGGATTTGCCTCTCCCATCTATAAGAACGGCAGGCAGGGCGGCTCAGGCCCAAGCAGCTCCAGCGAGCGCCCAAGGGCTCTTGGTGCTGGTCCAGCTGGATTTGGGCTGGCTCTTCCCAGAGCCTATGGGCACTGGGTGCTGACAGCCAGGTCCCCACCCACCCCGTGCTTGCACACTGTGCCCTAGAGGGAAGATGATGGCTGACACAGGCCATCCTCGAAAAGCCACCCCCAAACCAGACCATTTATGTTATTTATTCTTTTTTCTTTCTTTCTTTCTTTTTTTTTTAGACAGAGTCTCACTCTGTTGCCTGGGCTAGAGTGCCATGGTGTCAGCCTAGCTCACAGCAACCTCAAACTCCTGGGCTCAAGCAATCCTTCTGCCTCAACTTCCTGAGTAGCTGGGACTATAGGCATGCGCCACCATGCCCGGCTAATTTTTTCTATATATTTTTAGTTGGCCAATTGCTTTCTTTCTATTTATAGTAGAGATAGGGTCTCGCTCTTGCTCAGGCTGGTTTCGAACTCCTGACCTTGAGCAATCCTCCCGCCTCAGCCTCCCAGAGTGCTAGGATTATAGGCGTGAGCCACTGCACCCAGGCTATTTATGTTATTTATCTCTTTATTTTATGAAGGGGTAGAGTGAGGAGAGGGGTTAAATTTAATTTTCTTTCTTTTTTTTTTTTTTTTTTGAGACAGGGTCTTGTTCTGTCACCCTGGGTAGAGTGCAGTGGCATCATCATAGCTCACAGCAACCTGAAACTCCTGGGCTCAAGTGATCCTCCTGCCTCAGCTTCCCAAGTCGCTGGGACTATAGGCCTGTGCCACGACACCCAGCTAATTTTCTATATTTAGTAGAGACGAGGTCTCACTCTTGCTCAGGCTGGTCTCCAACTCCAGACCTCAAGCAATCCTCTCGCCTCAGCCTCCCAGAGTGCTAGGATTTTCGGTGTGAGCCAATGTGTCCAACCCAGACTGTTTACTTTTAAACACACTCTTGACACGCTGAGGTGGACAGTCGGCTCCAGGAACATGCTGCCACCTCCCATGTTGAGGCTGGGCCTCTTGGAGTTGGCACCAGGGACATGGCATGGCTCCTTCCTTACTTCCTCCTTAGCTGGACACTCCCTGATGCCAGGGTCGTGGGTCAACACAGCAGTTCCAGGCACGAGCATTTCACAAAACCCAAATGGCTCAGTGGGCAAGTGACCCAGAGAAGAGGCCCAGCATCCAGTTCAGTCCTTTTTTGAGGGGTTAACGATTCACTGCCTGGTGCAGTGGAAAGAGCCCTGATGCTCCGGGTTAGGAGCCCAGTTCTGCTACTTTGCTGAGTAACTTTGGGCTGTTCGCATGACCTTTCTGTATTTCAATTACTGCATCTGGAAAAGGATGGAGCACCCACCTCACAGGCGGATTCTGAGGGTGAATCTCCCATTGAAGGAAACTGGGGAGGCTAAGAACTCTGAGTTGGTTCTTGCTCAGGCTCATTCAGCCACTTCCATCTGTGTGACCATGGGTAGCTCTCTTAGCTTCTCTGAGCCTCAGTGAGCCCCTATAAAGAGCAAAATACCCCAGGTTGGCTATGAGGAGTAAATGCAACCAAATATGCAGAAGAGCATGACACACAGTAGATGCTCACCACATGCTCATTAATTTAACATATTATTAGTACTACTGCTAGGGACTATGTCGACTGAGTCAGGTGTTGAGGATACCACTGTGAGCAAATATGGACCCGTCCCTTCCCTGGAAATTCAGTAAGGGAAATGAATTGTAAGGGAAACAGACAGGCATAGGGATAATCAAATCACAACTGTGGCACTTACTACAAAGGAGAGGTACAAAGTACTAAGTAAAGATGGGACAAGATAATTCCATCAACTTAGGGAAGTAATGGAGGGCTTCCCTGAGGACGTGATGATTGAGCCAAGATCTGAAGCAGGAGCGGGAAGAGCATTTTGGATAAGGAACCACATGTGCAAAGCCCTGTGTGGGAGGATTCCAGTTAGTTAAATGGACTGAAAAAAGGCCAGTGTGGTGAGAGCCCAGAGAGCAAGGGAGCAAGGGGCTAGGGCACTGAAGAGGAGAGGAGAGGCCAGACCTCGCAGGCCCGGTAGGCTGTGCTATGAATTTTAGTGTGTGTTTGTGTTTTACGTGAGGTTGGGATTACACGATCATACTTGCTTTCCAAAACGACCCCTTTGGCGGCAGCTTGGAGGGGAGGTGTGTGTGTCAGCCTGGTGTAGTTGGCTGTCGGGGGACCGTTGCTATGGTGCGGAGAGTGATGCGGGAGCCTGGGGCTGAGGCGGTGATGCTGGAGATGGAGGGGAGGGGATGGAGACAGTTGAGGGGGTGACACGGATGTGTCACTGTGTGCAGCATTGCCTGAGTGTGTCAAGAACAATTCCTGGGCTCCTGGCTTGCACTGGCTCTTGGGTAGCGATACCACTGGAAGAGGAGCAGATTTGGGGACAAGCTCAGAAGTCTGCGTTTGGACAAATTGAATTTGAGATGTTTCTGAGACATCGAAGAGGCAAGTACCATTTCCCATCAGATTTAGTGAGATGCAGCTCAATGGTGCCTTTAGCAAGAGTGTTTTCAGTGAGCGATGGGGCACGAAGCTTGTGGGGCACAAGGACACTTGTGGGGGTGATGGGGATGTTCTTCACCTTCATTGTGCTAAGGCTTCCCAGGCGTATACGTACAGCAAAAATCATCCAATGGTACACTTTAAACGTGTGCAGTTTGTTGTCCGTCAGTCATGCCTCCCCGAAGCTGTCAGAGAAGGCGAGTGGGAGCCGAGAACGCGGAGACAGAGCGCACACGGCCGCTGGGAGGAGGTCGGCCGTGCAGGTGAGGAACAGAGAGTGATCGCCGGGGGGATGTGAGGCTGACGGAGCTGCCATTCGTTTTGGATTAAGAAAGTGATTTAACCGTGTATAAAGGCTAACGGGAAGGATGCGATTGAGAAGTACAGATGGAAAATCCAAGGGGAAGGAGGGGTAATGAGAAATACAAGGTTCCCAATAAAGGGGGAAGGGACACTGCCAAAATCCAGGTGGAGAGTTGGCCTTAGATGAGAATGACAGCTCCAATGTGGAAACAGAGGGAAGGAGAGGAGGGTGGACGCAGGGGTGGGTACGTGTGTGCACATGTGTGCGTGTCTGTGTCAATGGAGAAGATAAGGGATGGCATCTTCTTTCCCCGTCTAGTGGAAGGTGGAGTCGCCGCTGAGCATAAGGGCAGAGGAGCTCAGGTTTGAGGAGGGTTAATGTGGCCATGGGAGAGTGGCTGATTACTGAGCCACGTCCAGGGCCCACTCGAGGCAGGGAGTTACTGGGAAGCTCTCTGCCCGTGATGTGACGGTCTCAGCAGTGATGGGCTTGCTGGGCACAGACATGGAGGAAGAGGATGGGGAGAGGCGTGACTGACCAGTGAGATGAAAAGACACAGAGCAAGAGAACTCATGGCGGTGACAGACTGTACAGAGACACTGGTCCCCCCTCTGAGCTGCAGGAGGAAGGACACGAGGAAGAAGAGGGGTGATGAGCTGGCTGACAGCAGAGGGTGGTTTTGGAGGTGGAGCGGCTCTGGCTGTCAGCACGGCCCACGGTGCCGCTGTGGGAGGCGGTCAGTGAATGAACGGGGGAATGCGTGAGTCTATTTACCAGGTCACCCGAGCCATTTTCTTTCTCCAATGAGCCCAACAGCCTGTCTTCTTGTCATGCTTTGGTTCACAACAACCTTGCCCTCAACCTCTTGGCTTTTCTCAGTCTTCTTTCAAGTGTCAGCTCAAAATGTCCCTCTTTCTAAGCTGTTCCTGAATGCCACGCCAGGCAGGAGGCTTTCTTGTAAGAAATGAGCCTCCTCTGCTTGGATTCCTGCACCAGCAGCGGCCACTGCCACGCCTGTACTCTGTGTTCTCCCGTCCGGGTTCCTGCGCGCTCCCCACCCTGGGTGGAGCCCACGGCAGGCACTTGGTGTAATTATTATTAGTAATCGCTAGTGGCAGCCCCTG
>CAUYRT010052579.1:0-45343 GCA_963574885.1 Lepilemur ruficaudatus
GTAACAGTCAAGTAAATGATTTTACAGCAGCCATTGAGGAAATGGAGCAGCTATTAGAAATGTAATAAAAAGCAAGTGGCCAGATGGCTCCCTCTTGGGGATAAACTCTCAGAGGAAGCCACTTAGGACATCTTCTTGGCCATGATCTTCTGGGACTCACCACCTCCAGAATGAAAACAATTTCTGCAGTAGGATTAAGGACAGTTTATGCTGAAATGGCAGTTCCTCCTTTAAGCAAGTTTTCCCAGCCTTCAGGTTTGTCAGACCTCCTGAGCCACGTGTCGATAATTGGGGCCTACAAGAGTGCGACCTGGAAGCTTGGATTGACCATCTGGGCAACCACTTGATGCTAGCACACCATTAGAATTGGGGGACTAAACCAATCACAGAGCATCTAAAATGTCACATTCCAATTTTAGGGAAGAAACTTTAATTACAGGTGCTCTATGGGAGACATCATTAAGGAGCCATGTTGTCCCCTTCTAACTTGGAACACTTTCTGTCCCATTCTGGTTGGGCTTCTGTGTACCTCATTATTAATTTATGAACTTAAAGTTGCTTGAAATGTTTTTGGCTTAATGGGGTAAAGGTATAGATAGTAATAACATGTACTTGAAACAATATACCTTGGAGCTTTTAATGTAAGTCACTTCTGTTTTTTTTTTTTAAGTGCTACTTTTAAAATAAATATTTCTATAAATATTCTGACTATAACATTGAAGAATGAAAATAGCCTTTTAACCTAAATATGTCAACTGATTATTACTGAACTAATCTAGTTAACAAGTTCAAGATATTCTGACAACCCAAAATATTTTTCTTCTACTCATTAAATCCCTGTGACTAGCCCCCGTGTCTTCCAGGAGCATTGGCTAGTCTCCTGAGGGTGTTCCCCATTTGTAGCAGTAGGTACCAGATTCCACTCCCCAGGTGTGTGGCCACACGCTACCTATGTTCTCCCTGTACCCTTAAGCATGGTGATGTGCCTGCTCTATGCTTTGCATAGCCAGTCCTGGGCCTGGGCCCATAGATCCTCTAGTCCACAGCAGGCCTCCTCCTGGTTTACCAAAGGCTTGGCCAAATTTTATTTCCTAGTCAAACCAGGCTGCCTTTGGCTTTGGCCATCTCCCATTCTTTCTGCACCTCCTAATTTCTTCACCAAACACTCCTACATTCCACCCTTGAGTATCTTTAAGGCTGCCCAGAGCCACCCAGTGAAGCCAAGTAACACTTCCACCCTAGCTTAAAGGGCCAAAATTGTTTGCCCTCACACACATTCACGAAGTTGATTATATCTCAAATATTTTGAGCCTACTCACTAAAAACTGGCTTACGGCAAATGATTTCTCTCAACCTAAGTTGTTAGCAATAAAATAGAGATAATACCTGTTTTGCTGGGTTGCTATAAGAGAATTATGTCTGGCACCTAATCCAGTGCCTGGTAAAAGTACTCAAATCCTGGTGGTGATATTATTAAAGTTCAAAACTTATCTTGGCAGAATATTCTCTTCATAATTTTGCCCCCAATTTCTCCAGTGTCCCCTCTCTCTCCCCCAACCCCAGAACATAGTGCCTTGATCTTACCATGCCTTTGCAGGCCTCAGATAAGCAACTTCCCTTAGAGCTGGCCACTCTCAACTTAGACTCTTAAGGCAAATTACAACCATCTTAAAACATAAGACAAAGCCAAAAAAACCCCACACCTCCAGCTACCACCTATTCTGTGAATACAAATTTCTCAAGAAGTATGTTTACTCACCATTTTCTTCCTCTTCCAATCTGGCTTAAAAATACACAAAAACACTAATATGAAGTGACTAGAGAAGGCAAATTCATACAGAAAGTAGAATAGAGATTACCAGGGGCTGAGAGCAGGAAAAAGGAGTTTCTATTTGGGATCATAAAGTTCTGGAAATGGATAGTGGTGATGGTTGCACAAGATTGTGAATGTACTTAATGCCACTGAACTATATACTTAAAAATGGTTAAAATGGCAAATTTCACATATTTTACCACAGTTAAAGTATTGCGGCTTAACAAAGTTCACTAACCTTAAGTGTACAGGTTGATAAATTACTATCCCTGCTCTAGTGGTGAGGTTGCTGTGAGCTAAGCTGATGCCATGGCACTCTAGCCTGGGCAACAGAGTGAGACTCTGTCTCAAAAAAATTTTAAAAAAATCAAAACTTAAGGCTCCCACTATCCCCAACTTGGGTTTGGTTAACTTGCTAGGATGGCTCACAGAACTCAAGGAAACACTTATGTTTACCAGTTTATTATAAAGGATATTACAAAGAGTACACATGAACAGCCAGATGGAAGAGATGTATAAGGCAAGGCATGAGGAAAGCAGCATAGAGCTTCCATGCCCTCTATGTTCAGCAACCCAGAAACTCATCAAATTTTGTTCAAGAGGCTTTTTTCCCCTGATTTATAGATAATATTCATAAGTGGCACACAAAAAGTTCAGTGTCACAAAGTTACATTCAGTGATATGTTTAAATGCAGTTTTAATCTTTAAGCTAAGTACAATAATAATTTAACACAATAAGCTACATAAACACAAAACCTGTATATCCTGAACTACAAAAGTGGTTTCCATAGACACATATGGTTTTCATCAAGTACACATTTCCACAATGAACAAGTACTTAACAAATATGTTAATAAAACACTACCTTAAATGCTTATCTTGCCATCAATGCCATTCAATTTTTTTTTTTTTTTTTTTTTTTGAGACAGAGTCTCCCTCTGTCATCCTGGGTAGAGTGCAGTGGTGTCATTGTAGCTCACTGCAACCTCAAACTCCTGAGCTCAAACAATCCTCCTGCCTCGGCCTTGCTGAGTACTAGGATTACAGGCATGAGCCACTGCGCCCAGCCAATACCATTCAATTTTTAAGCAATGCCATTCTTACTACTGAAAGTATTTATTTTAGAAGCTTTAATCTGATCTGGGGAAATGAGTTATCTTGATAGAAAAAATATATGTATATGTGTGTACATACATACTTATTGCCAGGTGCAGTGGCTTGTGCCTATAATCCCAGCACTTTGGGAGGACAAGGTGGGAGCCTCACTTGAGGCCAAGGGTTCAAGACCATCTTGGGCAACATAGCAAGACCCCGTCTCTAAAGAAATGTTTTCTTTTAATTTTCCAGATGTGGTGCATGTCTATAATCCCAGCTTTTAGGGAGGCTGAGGTGGGAGGATCACTTCAGCCAGGGAGTTGGAGGTGGCAGTGAGCTGTGATCATGCCACTGCACTCCAGGCTGGGTGACAGAGTGAGACTCTCAGAAAAAAAAAGTGAAGGATAAGAATATATTATATTCATAATTGCACTTGAAACACGAATATTTAAGATACTAATATAGGAGTTTACAGGGAGAAAAAGAACAGGATGAAAAGATGACACAAATGAGACACTTTTTTTTTTTTTCAGACAGGGTCTCTGTCACCTGGGCTAGAGTACAGTGGCATCATCATAGCTTACTGCAACCTGAAGCTCCTCCTGCCTCAGCCTCCTGAGTAGCTGGGACTACAGGTGCACACCACCACACCTGGCTAATTTTTTTTTTTTTTTTTTGTAGAGACAGGGTCTGGCTCGCTCTTACTCAGGCTGGTCTCAAAATTCCAGGCCTCAAGCAATCTTCCCAGCTTGGCCTCCCAAAGTGCTAGGACTCTATAGAGGCATGAGCTACCACATCTGGCCAAGACACATCTTTTTGATTTTTGAGCACATAAATGTATTACCAATTTTTAAAACTAAAAAAATAAAGATAGGTGTTGTAGAAGCAAGCAAATTGGGGTGTTGGTCTAGATTCTCGACTGTTATTAGCAACTTTCATTGATCTTTGAGCTTCTCATCCCTATTTCCTCCACATTGTGCAGGAGTCAATGGTAAAGATTCAAGGTTTGCTCATTTTTGCTGAGGTAAGTCCTAAGAAACACCGCCACAACTCTTAGCTATACAATTATAGCCTTTACACATACACTCCCCGGGCTCTCAAGACATCAAGGACTATCTTAAAACACCTAAAAGATTAATTTTAACCAGAAGTGAAAAAATGGAGAAGCAGTGCTGTGATTGGGCGTTGACTTCTCAACAGGGCAATTTCAGAATGTAGGGCTTCAAGTTGTGGGGATGAGGTGAGTTAGAACTAGGGAAGTCAGGTGCGGTAAGAATGATCTAAAAATGACAACAATGTGCCAAGGACTGTGCTGAATCATCAAGGATGCAATCTCCTTTATTCCTCATAATAGCCTTCAAGTGGGTGGTATTGTTTTCATTTTACAGAGGATAAAACAGACTGAAAAGATCCAAGAAACTTGCCCCAAGCCCCAGAGCTAGGTAGTGGTACTGCAAAGCCCCGTTCCTGGACTCAGGGCACTATACCACCTGAGATGAGCTGTTCAAGATCCTTGACCTATCACAGAGGAGGAGGAAAATAGAGCAAGAGTGAAAAGAGGATAGAGGCTGAATACCATCAATTCTCCTTTCCCCTCACACACCTGTCCTTTCCTGTCCCCCAAACTCCCATTTAAAAAACTCTCGACTGTTGTTCTTATGGTACATTAAATAATGTTACTATTCAACACATTTAATATATATGGTATAATACAAATATATATTATTTAATATTCAATATTAAATACATACTAAATACAGATGGTCTCCGATTTACAGTGGTTCAATTTAAGATTTTTTTCAACCTTATGATGGTAAGAAAATGAGACGCATTCAATGAAAACGGTACAATAGTCAATAAATTGTGATATACAACACTATTTTATACAATAGGTTTTGTGGCCTGGCACGGTGGCGGACGCCCATAATCTCAGCATTTTGGCAAGCCAAGGCAGGAGGATCACTTGAGGACAGGAGTTCCAGGCTGCAGTGAGCTATGATAGCGCTACTACACTTCAACCTGGGAAACAGAGCAAGACTTTGTGTTTAAAAAAAAAAAAAAAAAAAAAAGCGCTAACGTAAATGTTTCTGATGTTCTGAGCACTTTTACAGTCGGCGAGGCTGAGCTGTGTTTGGTAGATTAGGTGTGTAAAAAAGTGCTCTAAAAAATGCATTTTCGACTTACAATCTTTTCAGTTTACGATGGGTTTATCTAGAAGTAACCCCATTGTAAATCCAGTAGCATCTGTTACTCCTTAACAACCCTTTTCCCATAAAACACCAATCAGGCAACAGACCTTTTACATAATAAAGCAAATTTTACCCAGTTATAATCAGTGGGCACATGAGAACGAGCACTACTTTCCAGATAACGCTTGACCAATTTACTGCTCAATTCGGGCAGTTTTCCGATTGCTGGTTTAACGCTTTGCTGTCCCACAGAGATAGATTTCTGCAGTTAGGGGCTACTATTTCAACGCAGGGAGATATTACATTGCCAGCTCAAAAGAAAATAAACTTTCTTTGCTTTTCTACCCAAAAACAAAAACAACCCCACCCCAGGAAGGACACAGACCGTTCCAGCGCCCCAACACGCCAGAGACCTGGGCGGAGGCGTGGCTGGCACGGCTGATTGGCTCGCGCGGCTGCCAAGGGCAGCGCGGCCTCGGGCGGGCCGCGGGCGGTGATTGGCTACTGCAGACCCACCCATCTTCCCCCTCCCTCGGCCGAGCTGCGTGGCGGCGAAGCCTGGATTGGTGCAGCCAGAAGAGCTGGCTCAGCTGCGGCTCCGGTTCCTCCTGCAAGGCAGAGATGGCGACTGCTGCTCAGCTGCTGGGGCGGCGTGTGGCCAGCTGGAGGCTGCGGCCACCACTGCCGCCGCTCGCCGGCCTCGTTTCCCGGCGGGCCCACTCAATGCTGCCCGTGGATGATGCGATCAACGGGCTAAGCGAGGAGCAGAAGCAGGTAGGGAAACTGACCCCGTTCCTGGCCCCAAGGCCTCCTGCTCCTGACCCATCAGCCCAGCTCGGTGGTCCCCTCCCGAACTTCTCCGCCCAGCGCGCACCCAGCCACAGCTTGTGCTGGCAGGGCTGTGGGCGGGCCAGCCTGGGGGCGGGAGAGGGACACTAGTCCTCCCGCTTGAGGCCGGGCCTCCGACCTCAGCCTCACGTGTGTGGAGGAAAGATTTGAGAACGTTAGGCATGCTGCTGGAGGTGGGTAGCAGGAGTGAAGGCCAAGAAACACCCGGGAGACTGAGGGTGTTTCTGTGGAGGATTGGCCAGGGCTATCCCATGTGGCAAAAGGGCCCTCAATCTGTATGTAGTCTACTTATATCTGAGCACGCTAAGAATTATCACCAGGGAATCTTTTTTTTTTTTTTTAAATATTTTTCTTGAGACGGTCTCATACATTGCCCCAGCTAGAGTGCCATGGTGTCAGCCTAGCTCACAGCAACCGCCAACTCCTGAGCTCCAGCAATCCTTCTGCCTCAGCCTCCGGAGTAGCTGGGACGACAGACACGCGCCACCATGCCCAGCTAATTTTTTCTATATATTTTTAGTTGGCTAATTAATTTCTTTCTCTTTTTAGTAGAGACAGGGTCTCTCTCTTGCTCAGGCTGGTTTGGAACTCCTGACCTTGAGCGATCTGCCCGCCTCGGCCTTCCAGAGTGCTAGGATTACAGGCATGAGCCTCCATGCTGGGCCACCAGGGAATCTTTTTTGAATAAATACTTTGGAGGTTTAAAACGGCACAGTGTGATCTATCATTCTTCAGTCCATTGGGTCAAAGCACAAAGTTGAAGAAGAACTTGAATGAAGTAGTTATCAATGAAGCTGAAGCAGAGCCCTTCCTGGTCTGTGAGCAAGTCTGCTAGCCTCCCAGCAGCTCCAAAGTTTATATGGGTTTATAGCCAGCAGATTGAGTCACCTGTGGCAGAAGGGGTTTAATCCTAATTTTCAAAACCTTCCTGACAAGAGGAGTTTCTAATCTCTTTGAGTAATCTGTCCCTTTTAGCCGAAGGCTCCAGGGGACATAAAAGGACCTGACAGCTGAAGGGGCTGAGTCCTGAAGCGTATGGGGTGTGGCTGGAGCACAGTGGGTGCAGGATTAAGGGTATTGGGGAGTTAGTTGGGATCACCTGGCTCAGGGCCTTGTAGGCCTGGGTAAGGAGTTTGTGTTTCATTCTAAGTACGATGGAATGATTTTATGTAGGGGAGTGACATTTTAAAAATTACCTGTAGGATGTCTAGACTGCAGATTTTGAGCAAAAGGGATGAAGACCATTCCTGAGGACACATAACTAGTGAGGCCTCTCGGTTTCAGTCTGATGCTATGTGGTGAGGTTACTGTGGCCTATTTCCCTGAATGCGTCCTCAGTAGTGGAGACACTGTCCTCAGTGGCAATAATGTCTTGGTTTCAGTGGCATCTATCCACCTCTGTCCCTGTAGCTTCGTCAGACCATGGCTAAGTTCCTTCAGGAGCACCTGGCTCCCAAGGCCCAGGAGATTGATCATAGCAACGAGTTCAAGAACCTGAGAGTGAGTGGTGAGGCCCAGGCAGGGGGGCAGGCTGGGAGCTGGGCTGAGTGTGCTGCCCGGAAGGGCTTGCACAGTCTTCTGGTAAACAAAGCCTCCCTCGGATTGCAGCCCCTCTATCTGAAGTGTTTGGGTCTCATTGTGCCAGCCACATATGTGACTGGCTGCCTACTCACAACTCACTCCACTCTACTCTACTCCGTTCTGTTGGCAGGAGTTTTGGAAGCAGCTGGGGAACCTGGGAGTACTGGGCATCACGGCCCCCGGTGAGTATAGTTTGTTTCCCTAAAAAGAACTTTTCTCTTGTTCCCAAAAGAAGCAGGAAGGGGAAGGAAAGATAACGCACTTGAAGAAACCCCAGACCTGAGAAAGTTCTTTTTTTCTTTAGACAGTGATGTTGAACAAACAAAGGGATTGGGTCAGTGTGGCTCACTTGGGTCAGGATCACTCAGACTCTTGAACTCCGTGTACTTAATGGGCTCCTCCAGGTGATTTGGAGAGAAAACTATGAATGGAATAGTTGTCATAGTACCTTGGTTTTACTGGCTCCTCTAATCCCTAAGCTCTGTCCTACCAGTGGCTTCTAGGCAGGACCACTCAGGGCAAGTGTGTCCCTGTGGGGACTGCCTATGTCTTCTGCACACAGCTTGGCCCTGGAGCTCATTTGGGAGCAGATAGGGGTACAGGGAAGAGGGATGTCTGTCTGGGCCTCCAGGTGAGGTGGCCAGATGATGTGTTTAATGGGCTCTTCCAGGGCCTGCCTATTGTCCCCTGGGGATTTTCTTTTTTTTTATCTTGCAAAATGCCATCATTATCATTTATCTTTTATTGAGCAACTACTTACAATAAGTCTGGCACAGTGAGAAAGGTTTTTACACAGATTATCTCATTCGATCCAGACAACAAACCTTGAAGGTTGGTATTATTATTCTCCATATTTGGTTTTTTAAAAATTTTTTTTTATTTCAGCATATTTTGGGGGTACAAGTGTTTAGATTATACATATTGCCCTTGCCCCACCCTAGTAAGAACTTCAAGCGTGTCCATCCCCCAACAGTGTATACCACACTCATTAGGTATGTATGTACCCATCCCCTCCTACCCCCTCCCCCTCCCTCCTGCCCAACACCTGATCAATGTTATTTACTATATGTTCACTTAAGTGTTGATCAGTTAATACTAATTTGATGGTGAGTACATGTGGTGCTTCTTTTTTAAAAAAATTTTTTTTAGAGATGAGGTCTGGCTCTGTCACTCAGGCTGGAGTGCAAAGGCATCATCATAGCTCACAGCAGCCTTGAATACCTGGGCTAAAGTTATCTTCCTGCCTCAGCCTCTCAAGTAGCTGGGACTATAGGTGCTCACTACTATGCCCAGCTAATTTTTTCTATTTTTTGTAGAGATGGGATCTTGTTCTTGCTCAGGTTGGTCTTGAACTCCTGACCTCAAGCAATCCTCCATCCTCAGCCTCCCAGAGTGCTAGGATTACAGGTATTAGCCACCACTCCCAGCCACTGGCTAATTAAAAAAAAAATTTTTTTTTTGTAGAGACAGGTGTCTCGATATGTTGCCCAGGCTGGTCTTGAACTCCTGGCCTCAAGTGATCCTCCCACTTCACTTGCCTCAAGCAATCCTCCCACCTCCCAAAGTGCTGGGATTACAGTGGGGAGCCACCATACTCAGCCCCCTGGGGATTTTAACTACTGTTTTCAGGGGGAGAGGGCAGGGAGCTCATAGGCTCTGGTTTGGGTGTTAGCTTCTGAAAGAGAGGTGCAGCCTGGTTTGCAGTGCCCAATAATGAGATGAACTTCTTGCCTCAGCAGCCAAGGCCTGAACAGCTTACTCTGCTTGGGTCTATGTGTTCACTCTAGGCATGAGAGTAGGGGTGGAACACAATGTACATCTACTTATATATCCTCATCACCACTATAGGATAGTTCGTGGGATTTGAGCTGATTATAGAAAGTTAAATCACGAATAATGATAAAATGAAACCACTTAAAAATTGAGACCGTCTTAATGTAAAATAAATGGGGAAGGCTGCTGGAATCTCTTAAACAAGACTTTCTCCCATTGTGTTTTGGGGGGTTTGTGAGCCTTGCCCCTCATATAGAATATTCTTCTGAGTCAGGTAATATTTAATGGAAGAAAGAGGTAGTTAGAAATCAGATGAAGGCTGGGGGCGGTGGCTCATGCCTGTAATCCTAGCACTTGGGAGGCCAAGGGCAGGAGGATTGCTTGAGACCAAGAATTCAAGTAGAGACCCTGTCTCCATGGAAAAATAGAAAAATTAGGCAGGTATAGTGGCAAGCACCTGTAGTCCCAGCTACTCAGGAGGCTGAGGCAGGAGGATCACTTGAGCCTAGCAGTTCAAGGCTGCAGCGAGCTATGATGATGCCATTGCACTCTAGCTTTGGTGATAGAGCAAGACCCTGTCTCAAAAAAACAAAACAAAAAATCAAATGAAAACCATTTCAAGGGAGAACCTGGAAAAGAAAGCTAGACATTAGTTCTGGTTTCTGACTGATCTCCTAGTGACTGTTCCTAATGTCACCCACCTTTAGGCTTTCCTTCCTAGAGTTGTGGGGGTCAGGTCAAGCTTTCCCTAGAGCCCGGGACCAACCAGCCTTCTGGCCAGAGTGAACATATGCAGGAGGCCTTGCTGGGCTTGACCCAAACAGCAGAGCTAGCAGGTAGTATCAGATGACACAGCTACTTTGAGTTTGGATCTGCTGCTAAGGGCAAACCTCATTTTTTATAGGGGGTTCTGAAATTCCCTGCCAGCATCACTCTGACCTCTGCTGCACAGCCCTCCTCCAGATTTTCCCTCAGGCTGTGATTCTCCTATCCCATTTCTAGTCCTGCTTCTTTGGGTCCAAACCTATGCTATATAATCTGCTAACCTTTCTTAGGCCTTTTGCACACCCATCCTTAGCAGAGATCTGTCTGGGATAAAGCAGGAGTTATAATGTTTATTTTCTCAGCCACACCTCACCCCACCAGCAAACAACAAGAACAGCAGGCAAAACCAGTTCTGTGAGGTTGTAAGCAGAGTTAACCTTGCTAGCTGGAAGTTGGAATAGGTGCTACAAGGGTGTTTCTGTTCTGCAAAAAATGTAAGATTCCTGTTAGTGTCCCAATTTAATCTGGGCTACCTTTTCCACTCCCGTGTACCACCCCTCTGGCAGTTCAGTATGGCGGCTCCGGCCTGGGCTACCTAGAACACGTGCTGGTGATGGAGGAGATATCCCGAGCTTCTGGATCGGTGGGGCTCAGTTACGGTGCGCACTCCAACCTCTGCCTCAACCAGATTGTGCGCAATGGGAACGAGGCTCAGAAGGAGAAGTATCTCCCCAAGGTGAGGAAATGAAAATGAAGAAACACACTGATCTCACCATGCAACTGCCAACCACAAGGCACCCTCTCCCCTTGGTGGAGGCCAGTCAGTTTTGCTTTCTGTAGCACGTTCCCATGAACCACATGTGGTTAGGAAGGGGCTAAAAATTGCTTTAAAATGCTTAAGGAGGCAGGCGTGGTAGTTCATGCCTGTAATCCTACCATTCTGGGAGGCCGAGGGGGGCAGATCATTTGAGCTCAGAAGTTCGAGACCAGCCTGAGCAAGAGCGAGATCCCGTCACTACTAAAAACAGGAAGAAATTAGCTGAACAACTAAACACATATATATGTAAAATTAGCCAGGCATAGTAGCTCATGCCTGTAGTCCCAGCTCCTTGGGAGGCTTAGGCAGGAGGATCGCTTGAGCCCAGGAGTTCGAGGTTGCTGTGAGCTAGGCTGACACCATGGCACCCTAGCCCAGGCAACAGAGTGAGACTCTGTCTCAAAAAAAAAAAAAAAAAAGCTTGAGCAAAAACACTTAAAAATAGGGCCAGAACTTCTGAGTTGGACAATAAATGGACAATATTTGAAGAGCACATTAAGAATTGGATGAGTAGGACTAGCTTCCCTTGCAAAAGTAATGGGAAAAGGAGAGGCATTTTGAGCCTTGTAGATATTGGGCTTCTTAGAAGAGACTTCGAGGACTTTACCAGTACCCTGGTCTGAGAGAGAATCTGAAGGAGCATAGTGCCAATGGGAAGCAGTATCAGTGAGCTGCCATAGGGTACTCCAAGGTCATAATGGGGCCCATTGGGGTTTTTCTTGCAGCTGATCAACGGCGAGTACATCGGAGCCCTGGCCATGAGTGAGCCCAATGCCGGCTCTGATGTCGTTTCCATGAAGCTCAAAGCAGAAAAGAAAGGTGAGGTGACTCTTGAGAGCTGAAATGGGCAAAAGGACAGACTATCAGGTTGAGGGAACAGCAATTGGGGGTGGCTCCTGCTGGGTTTCCAGAACTCTCTCAGCTGGGCACCTTCTTGCTCAGCAGAAGGTCTGTGGACTGCCTGGCTGAGTGAGACAGGCCAAGACAGCTTGAGCTAATAGCCAACATCCTCCCCTTAGGAGATCACTACATTCTGAATGGCAACAAGTTTTGGATCACCAATGGCCCTGATGCTGACGTCCTTATAGTCTATGCCAAGACTAATATGGCTGCTGTGCCAGCTTCTCGGGGCATCACCGCCTTCATTGTGGAGAAAGTGAGTATAGGTGGGTGTGGGACCTATCTACAGTGGCACCCTGACATTGGCATTGGAGATGGCCCTCTTTCACTGATCTCAAATGCGATCAGTGTCATGTGCTCTGCAAGGTCCCTGGGGGTGGAAGTGGGGCAGAGGGCAGCCTGAAAGGAGGGTGGCCAAAAAGTCAAGTCCAGGGGAGTGGGTCAGGTCTGAACATGTAGCCATTCCCAGAGGCAGGTCATACAAAGAAGTCCAGGAAGAGGAGGGCTGGATGGAGGCCAGGACTTGGTAGTCAGAATGCCACTGGTGAGCCCCGTGAGCACGGTGTGGGAAACTGAGGTGTGGGTGGGAGATAAGTAGAGATTGGAGACTGTGCCTTCAACAGTCTTGACAACAAAAGCAAGAGGGAGACAGAGCAGGAGTTAGTTGGGAGTTCAGGTTTATTTTTAAGAATGAGGGAGAACTGAGCACATTTTTTGGTAAACAGAAAGGAAAACAGAGGGAGAAATTGAGATGTATGGGAACAAGTGAGTGAAACACAATGGTGAGCTGGCGAAAGAGATATGGATGGGTTACAGGTGTTGGTAGAGGAACCACCTGCCTGATCACTGAGTAGGAGGCCTGGGCGCCTGTGAGGGCTGGGGGAGTTGGTAGGGAGTTTAATGGAAGAGTGTTGTAAAGGTTTGCAGTACCCTCCGGAGTAAGAGGGAGAAAGTAGCTGACTAAGGTTGGAGTGAAAAGGGCCTGGCTGAGATTGGAGATCTCAAGGTTATATAATGCTACCCTCGTCAGCCTGGGGGGGAACATGTGCCAGCGCTCTGCTAGGCACTTGCCAACTCGTGCTGCATCTGAGTGATCTAGCTCAAAGCATGCAGGTGGTTCAGTTCATCTCTGGTGGGATCCCATTGGGTATAGATGACAGAAGAACAAGGGACCAAAGGAATTGAGTGAGCTGGTGAGTATCTTGGAAGTGATGTCCCCTGGGGAAGGGAAGTAAGGCTAGGGAGGCTTAGGAGGGATCGGGGGACTGGGTGTTTCATTGAGGAAGATCTGCTCTGGTGAGAACTGGAGAGAGCACCAGCCAGCAGCAGAGGAGGCTGGGATCAGGGTGTGGCACTGGCCACTGGAGGGTCCAGGGATGGGGCATGGGAGTGGGGCATAGGATGCTGGTGTGCCATGCAGGTACAAGGACTGGATAGGAAGGCAACTTCTTCCAAGGGGCCTTCCCTTTTCTAGGCCCCCTTGGGGCTGGTCTGTAATCAGGGCCACTTTCTGTTTCCTGTAAAGGGTATGCCTGGCTTCAGCACCTCCAAGAAGCTTGACAAGCTGGGGATGAGGGGCTCTAACACCTGTGAGCTCATCTTTGAAGACTGCAAGGTTCCTGGTAAATGTCTCTGAGAATGGGGGAGCCCCTGTCCTGACACCTTCACAAGCTGATCTGGCTGTTCTTAAGCCGAGAAAGCTTCTCTCTTGGTTAGAGAGGTTCACCATTGTTAGCTCTTCAACCACATGTTGACTATGGCCCGGGGCTGCCAGACAGCTGTCCTTCCTGGCCAGAGCCCCTGCAGCTACATACCTGACTGGCTGAGGTGAAGGACAGTGTTTCCTGTGTGGATGACAAACTCTGCTTGGGGGTTGTATTCCAGTAGCTGGAGGAGAAAGGTCAGATCTACCCTAGTCCACTAATGTCCTTCAGTATTCTGCACAGCCTATGTGAGTTACTCATTAACGGTGCTCAAAAGTCCCTCTGAATAAACTGACAGAAGCCAGACTCCATGAAGAGAAGGCAATTCAGTTCGAGTATTTTCTGCCATGAGGTGTAACTGAAAACTCGATGCAGTATGGCACCGTGGTAGAGCCAGCACACCCATCATGTGCTGATGAGACCAAGGGCATGGGTGTGATGGCCAGTTAGGTTTGCCCTGTGCCTCAGCCACACACCATCCCTCTCCCCCACCATCTGCCGGCCCAGAAAAATAAGCTTTGATCAAGGAGCATCTAGGGAGGGGGGTCTGTGGAGATCCTTCCTTATTTACAGGAAACAATTCAGCCTGCCTTAAAAGCAGGTGAGTGGTGTCAACTTTTTGTACTCGGTTTTCTGCCCACACCTCCCAAGGCCATCCAGCGTCCTGGCTTACTGGGTGGAGAGGTGTTCAGCAACTTCTGTCACTAGCTCTGCATGGCTGTCTCCTGGACAAAGAGGCTTTCATGGACCACACTGCAGGGAGGTGACATTGGACCAGAGCAGACTCCACCTGGGGGAGCATTTATAGAAAGAACCAGGGAAGGGATGGGTGACTTCTAAACCAATTAGCTTTTCTTCTTTCCCATCCAAGGGAGTCCAGGGAGAGAAGGGCAAGGTCTAGCAACTCAGGGCTTTGTGTCTGGTCTCCAGGATGGTGTGGGGTTCCTGGCGGCTGCACTTCTGACTGGCAGGGGTAAATGTGATCCTTTTCTCTCTCGCCCAGAACCCTAGTAGAAGGTCAAGTGACATATTTTAGTGCCTTGTTTGAGAGCCATGTTACCAAAAGTAATGCTTTTTATAAAAGTGAGGTGGCCGTGGACTGCTCTCTCCCTCTGACCGGCACTTACCCCGGCAGCTGCCAACATCCTGGGCCAGGAGAGTAAAGGCGTCTACGTGCTCATGAGCGGGCTGGACCTGGAGCGGCTGGTGCTGGCTGGGGGGCCCCTCGGGTGAGTGCGAGTCTTCACAGGGAGCTGGACTCTGTCTCCCTCCCTGGCAGGTGGCGCCATCAGCAGCCTTTCCCCTGGAGGGCCAAAGAGAGCTGCCCCTGTACTCCCCCGGGGACAAAAAGAACCTCCTCCTCCCATGTTTAATTTCTTCATGTAGAAGGGAATTATCATTAAGTGACAGACAAAAGGCCTGAGGAGCAGTATTGCTTAATCACACTGGGCGACACCTGGGCTCTAATGCCCCTGGATTGCAGAGGTCCCACCACTTCTGCCTCTGGGTAGTCAGTGGGTAACTAGGCAGGGTGACAGGAGTTCTAGGCTCCTCTTCTCCCTGGGACTGCAGCTCCTGATCTTGCCAAGCTCTCCTCACAGTCCTTTGCACACGGGCACTTTGTGCCTCCCCAGCTGGCGGTGGGAGGGACAATGAGGTGCCTCCACCGCTCCTGTCTCCTATCCGGCAGGCTCATGCAAGCTGTCCTAGACCACACCATTCCCTACCTGCACATGAGGGAAGCCTTTGGCCAGAAGATTGGCCACTTCCAGGTGAGTGGAGTGCTTTTGCTGACAGGTACTCTTTCACTGGGTGCAAGTTTCTTTAAAGAATGAGGAAGTGGGGCACGCACTGTGGCTATTGGCTATGCTTCCCTACCGAAATGAGCTTTAGTTCTTGGAACGTGGGCTTCCTCAGCATGCAGCCTGGCCTTGGAAATTGTCAGGAAGTTCATCACTTTGTCACTTCAACTCCTGTTTGAGGCGAATGAACTAGATATCAAAAGGTAGGTTGGAAGGTGAAGCGTTGCAGGTTGTTGAGGGCATAGGGGAAAGGGAGCTGCACTTCTAGTCAGCCCTTCAGGTCTGAAGAAGCTGCTGGAAGGTAACAAAGGTTTGGTAGATGGTGCCTTAGGAACAATGCCCTTCAGAGACAGCAGGGGCCATTTCAGGGTGCAGTGACCATAATGGAACGGTAGCTCTCTGGCATTAACCCCCAGACCTGCTTCCATATCTGTCATTCTGGACAAGCCCCATCTCCTCTCTGTGCCCGTGGGTCCCCATTCCTCATTGCTGCTGCTGGTAACTAGGAAGAGTGTTCCAGCATGTTGACCTGTGAGCTCCCTTTGTGCTCAGTTGATGCAGGGGAAAATGGCTGACATGTACACCCGCCTCATGGCCTGTCGGCAGTACGTCTACAATGTCGCGAAGGCCTGCGATGAGGGCCACTGCACTGCCAAGGTGAGGGCCAGCCTCAGCGGAGGGAGAGGCGGGAGCGGCGGGCGGCTGCCTGGCCTCGCGCTCCGCGTGCCTGGCCTCGCGCTCCGCGTGCCTGGCGCGCCTGCTGACCCGAGCCTCCTCCCTCCTCCCGTAGGACTGCGCGGCGGTGATTCTTTACTCAGCCGAGTGCGCCACGAAGGTAGCCCTGGACGGCATTCAGTGTTTTGGTGAGTGGCCCCCCACTCCCCACTCCTCACTCTCAGGGCTGCCCCACTCCAGGGGCCGGTGCTGCCTCAGAAAGAAGCTTGCTTTCCACCCCGTACTCCGCTTAAGCTAGGCGCAGCTGAGCTGCTCCTTTAGGCTCTTTCTGCCCGGATTAGGAGGAGGAAATGAAAAGCAAATGAGGGCGGTGGCTCACACCTGTAATCCTAGCACTCTGGGTGGCCAAGGCGGGTGGATAGCTCAAGGTCAGGAGTTCAAGACCAGCCTGAGCAAGAGCGAGACCCCGTCTCTACTATAAATAGAAAGAAATTAATTGGACAACTAAAAATACATGTAAAAAATTAACCGGGCATGGTGGCACATGCCTGTAGTCCCAGCTACTCGGGAGGCTGAGGCAGAAGGATCCCTTAATCCCAGGAGTTTGAGGTTGCTGTGAGCTAGGCTGATGCCACGGCACTCTACAGCCCAGGCAACAGAGTGAGACTCTGTCTCAAAAAAAAAAAAGAAAAAGAAAAGCAAATGAGAAAACTGCTGGAGGCTATGCGTTGCTTCTACCTTCAGCAACGCCTGCCTCTCATCCTCCCCGCCTGGTCTTATAGACACTAGGAAATTGGGACAGAGAGAGATGTTGGGTGAAGTAGCCTTGTGTCAGTGTGGCGGGGCGGTTAAGAGCCCAGCCTTGAGCCAGATATCCTAGGTGTGAATGCCTGCTCTGCCATGCCAGTGCCTTCTCGTCCCCCTTTCGCATGTCCCCAGTGGTTCTCCCTTTCTTTGCCTGCTATCGTTGCCGCTCTGGGTGGCCTTCCACCCCAGCCCTTTCTCTACCCTACCCCCAGTAAGGTATAGTAGTCCCTTCTTATCCTCGGTTTCTCTTTACATGGTTTTAGTTATGCACAGTCAACCTGGGTCCAAAAACATTACATGGAAAATTTCAGAATTCATTCATAAGTTTTAAATTGCATGCTGTTCTGAAAAGTGTGATGAAATCTAGCCACCATCCCACTCTGCCCCCTCCCCAGGATGTGAGTCCTCCCTTTGTCCAGCATATGCATGGTGCCTATGCTACCTGCCCCTTAGTCACTTGTTAGCCGTGTGGCTTATCTTTTTTTTCATTTTTTTTTTTTTTTGACAGAGTCTTACTCTGTTGCCTGGGCTAGAGTGCTGTGGTGTCAGCCTAGCTCACAACAACCTCTAACTCCTGGGCTCAAGCGATCTTGCCTCAGCCGCCCAAGTAGCTGGGACTACAGGCATGCGCCACCATGCCCGGCTTAATTTTTTCTATATATTTTTAGTTGTCCAGCTAATTTCTTTCTATTTTTAGTAGAGATGGGGTCTCTGTTTTGCTCAGGCTGGTCTCGAACTCCTGAGCTCAAACTCCTGAGCTCAAGCAATCCACTGCCTTGGCCTCCCAGAGTGCTAGGATTACAGGCGTGAGCCGCCACGCCCGGCCTGTGTGGCTTATGTGATCAACTGTGTTGGGATCACAGTGCTTGCCTTCAAATAATCATTATTTTACTTCACAATGGCCCCAAAGCACAAGAGTAATGATGCTGGCATATTGTTATAATTGTTCTCTTTTATTGTTGTTGTTGTTAATCTCTTATTGTGCCTAATTGGTAAACTTTATCTTAGGTATATAGGTATACAGGAAAAAACATAGTATATATAGGGTTCAGTTCTGTCTGAGGTTTCAGCATCCTCTGTGGGTCTTGGAACGCATCCCCCAAGGATGATAAGGGGGGACTGCTGTACTCCCCAAATCCCTCCCTCTCACTACCGTTTGCTGCCCCTCTCTAATCAGTTCTCCTGTGGCCTGATTCCATGTACTTGGCCTTCTGTTTGCTTTCTTTGCTCTTCCCTCTGCCCATCACTTCTCTTGTCCTTTTTTCTCTGCCCAAATCCTGACTACAGGTGGCAATGGCTACATCAATGACTTTCCCATGGGCCGCTTTCTTCGAGATGCCAAACTGTATGAGATCGGGGCTGGGACCAGTGAGGTGAGGCGGCTGATCATCGGCAGAGCCTTCAATGCAGACTTTCACTAGCCCAAGACCTTGCACCCCCTTTTCTCAGCACCTAGAGGCCTTTCTTTGCAAGTGGAGACATGGCGGCTCTTCTGCCCTGCCTGAAGCAAGGCTGCTGCTCAGCTGCCCTTCTTGTGCCAGCCCTCCGGCCTCTGCATGGCTGCCAAGCACCATGGGCCTCACAGCTGGGCCAGCCAACCAGGACAGCTTCAGTGGCTTAAGATGGACTCTGCAGGAATCGGAGCTTGCTGGGATAGGCCTTGCCCTTGTTCTCTAACTTCTGAGCCCGATGCTCCCACCTCAGGGTGGGCACCTAGGAGCATGCAGGTGTCCACCCCTTTATCTTGGGTGAGCCTCTGCAGGGAACCCCTCTGCTCAAGTACAGCGAAGTATTGCCCCTCTCCATTCACTGCTACTTGGTACAGGTTGAGTATCCCTTATCTGAAAATTCGAAATCTGAAACATTTCTGCTTCCAAGCATTTTGGATAAAGGATAATCAACTTGTAGACTCTTTTCTGGAGAAAAAAATAAAAAACCTAGCCCTGTTTCTGCCAGTTTCTAGAGGCAGCAGCTTGTGGACACGGGTGCTGCTGAGGCAGTCTGCAGTAGGGCAGAGGACGGCGTGTCTGTGTGCTCTTGGAGGATCAGCTCCTCAGCAGCACCCGAGCCTCCACTTCACGCTGCCCTGCCACGACACTGTCCACGCCTGGCCGTGTGACCATCTGCAGCTGACTGGGCAGCAGGCACAGGCCCTGCCCGTGCAGGCCTGGATTGGCTGGCTGGGCTCCATTTCTCTAGACACGCTGTGGCTAATTTTGTTACAATTGCACAGCGGCAGCTGCCATTTTGTATTAAACATATTGTGAAGCAAACCCATCTGCTTCTAAGCTGGTGTTTTGGGGGAGAAGAAATTCACTTGCTGTTGCCTCCTGTCTGGGTTCAGCCCATGTCCTTGGAGAGTGGTGGGTTCAGGTCCTATTCCTCCGCATTAACCTGCTCCTATTTTTTTTTTTTTTTTTTTTTTTTGAGACAGACTCTCACTCTGCTGTCCTGGGTAGAGTGCTGTGGCGTCAGCCTAGCTCACAGCAACCTCAAACACCCGGGCTCAAGCGATCCTCCTGCCTCAGCCTCCCCAGTAGCTGGGACTACAGGCATGCACCACCATGCCTGGCTAATTTTTCTGTTTTTAGTAGAGATAGGGTCTCACTCTTTGTCAGGCTGGTCTGGAACTCCTGAACTCAAGCAACCCTCCCACCTTGGCCTCCCACAGTGCTAGGATTACAGGCGTGAGCCACCACACCTGGCCTAGCCTGCTTCTTGGTAATGGGGAACAAGAGGGTAAAACCAGCCCTTAGGATAGAGGAGGCTCAGCCTCCCTTTCCCAGATCTTACAGTGATTTTTTTGTTGTTTTTTTTTTTAATTTTTTTTTAATTTTTTAATTTTTATTTTTTAATTTTTACAATGATTTTTAAAGGAAGGAAGGGGCCCAGAGTGGTAGGGTCTTAGAGCTAGAAAGAAGCTTATAAATCTCTGGAATCCACCCTTAAGGTTTTTAAAGGATCAAGACAATTTGACTTTCTCAAGGTCAAAACTGGCGCTAGATTCCAGATCTGCTAGTGGCAAAAGTGGGAGTGTTCTGAGAATTCCAGCGTGAGACCCCACTGCACAGCAGCCTGGATGGAGCATGGTCTGAGAACAGAACACGTCTGGGTTGTTTCACGCCTTCTAAGTTTCTAAAAGAGGGAACTGGTTTTCTTGGCTCCCAGCCCAGTGGTACCTATCCTGGCTAGCTTTTGGTCCCCAGCCTGGGGCTTGAGACAAGTGGGCTAGCTACTTACCCACCCAGTCCAGGCCCATCCTGAGGGGAAGGTCCAGGGCTCATGGACTGGACCTCTTCCCTTCCCTGGCTCCCCTCGCCCCCAGTGTGTTGGAGATGGATGTGGCTAAACCCTTGATCTTGCTGGGTTAACCTGTAACCTGGAGACAGAATATGACAGAGTGGGAAGTTTCATCCAGTGTTCCTCTGCCAATTGGGGAGAAGGTAGTTGTTCTCCTGATTCTGTATGTGAAGTAAAATGTTTTAACATAAACCCCCAAAATAAAGGTGAACCATGCAGCCTGAGTGGTAAATGGAAGAGCAGAGGCACTTCTGGTTCTGGTGGGCATTTCTGGTTGTCTGCATGCACTGGGCAAGTCTACAGCACCTGGTGCCAGCACGGCTCCTTCCTGGGGCTACCTCTAATTCCGCTCCACCTTTAGGCAGGTCCCACTATCTGCCCAGGGCCACTGTGGGAGGGCAGCGGAAGCTAGGGGATGTTTCTCTAAATGTGGTCTGAGCACACCCCTTACCAGAATTTGGCAACCTGTAAAAAACATGCAGGCTCTGGATCCCGCCCCAGACCCGCAGAGCTAATCACATCCCTGGGGGTGACTCTGAGGCACCTCAACCTTTTATAACGGGTCTGGGTCCCAGATGGGCTTCCCCAGAGGCCTGAGTCCTGGTTCTAAACCTGTGTAATCTAATGATAACAGTCCCTTACTATGTAACCCTCTCAAGTCTCGTGTGACACGTCAGCTCCTTGATCTCCCGCGACAACCGGGTGCGGGAGGCAAGTTTGCGCAGGGCCCCCTTCCGGAAGACCCCGGTAAGGTGAGCTGCCCATGGCGCACAAACGAATGAACGCCGGGCGCGGCGGAGCTGGTGTAAACACCGCCTGCGCTGCTGGCTGGCAAGGAGCGCCTGCCCACGGGGAGCTGGGACCCGGGACCCCGTGACCGTCTGTCGTGACTCCCAGCCTAGAGCAGGTCCAGAGCCCTCCCCTGTCTCCCTCCCTCCAGGCACCGCGCGCCGCGGAGCGCAGCACTGGTTCCCGGGACCCGACTCGGGCGCTGCATGGAGCTCGCCTGACCCCTTGCGGCCACCCGCGGGGTCGCACGTGCACGGAGCCCGCTGCTCTCCTGTCTTGGCCGGAATGCTACTCTGGACTCCATGCTCCCGGCCTAGGATTTCAGGACGCACGATGTTTTCTTTTGCCAAATGAGGACAGAAAAGAGAAGGGAAAAAAGTCTATCCTCTGTTACCATCATTTCATACAAGAAAGGACACTTCTGACAATAAAAAAATAGATAGCACATAAACTGAACCTAGAGCAATGGCTCACACCTGCACTCCCAGTTTACTCTGGAGGTTGAGGTGGGAGGATCGCTTGAGTCCAGGAGTTCCAGACCAGCCTGGGCAACATAGCAAGGCTCTGTCCATAAAAAAAACAAGAAAAGAAAGGGCATTAACACAGGACAAAAGCCAGTGGGTTTTTTTTTTTTAATTTTTCGTATATGCTTTATGTTCATAGTTTTTAAAGGCTCATAAATATATAGTTTTAAAAGGCTGGTGGGGCACGGTGGCTCACGCCTGTAATCCCAGCACTCTGGGAGGCCGAGGCGGGTGGATGGCTTGAGCTCAGGAGTTGGAGATCAGCCTGATCAAGAGTGAGACCCCCATCTCTACTAAAAACAGAAAAAAATAGAAAAATTAGCTGGGTGTGGTGGCAATTGCCTGTAGTCCCAGCTACTGGGGAGGCTGAGGCAGGAGGATCGCTCGAGCCCAGGAGTTTGAGGCTGTTATGAACTAGGCTGACACCATGGCACTCTAGCCCAGGCGATAGAGCAAGACTCTGTCTCAAAAAAAAAAAAAACGGCTTATTTAAAAACTTGTCACCCAGGCTGGGGGCCCTGGCTCAGGCCTGTAATCATAGCACTCTGGGAGGCCGAGGCAGGTGGATCATGTGAGCTCAGGAGTTTGAGACCAGCCTGAGCAAGAGCGAGACCCCGTCTCTACTAAAAAAATATAAAGAAATTAATTGGCCAATTAAAAATACATAGAAAAAACTAGCCGGCCATGGTGGTGCATGCCTGTAATCCCAGCTACTCAGGAGGCTGAGGTAGGAGGATCGCTTGAGCCCAGGAGTTTGAGGTTGCTGTGAGCTAGGCTGACACCATGGCACTCTAGCCTGGGCAACAGAATGAGACTCTGTCTCAAAAATAAATAAATAAGCAAATAAATAAATGAAAACTTTTTGCCCATCCCTCCCACCCCCATTCCTGCTCCTAGGATGATGAAACCACTTTTGAATCTTGAAGGGCTTTCGTTTAGTCACTTCATGCCTCTAAGTGATATGCTTATTCACTGATTTAATTGTAGGCTTTTTTATTTTTTTCAGATAAGAGTCTCCTGTTGCCCTGGGTAAAGTGCAGTGGCCTCATCATAGTGCACAGCAACCTCTAACTCCTGGGCTAAAGCGATCCTCCTGCCTCAGCCTCCCCAGTAGCTGATACTACAGGTCCCTGCCACCACACCTGGCTAATTTTTCTATTTTTAGTAGAGCTGGGGTTTCCACTCTTGCTCAGGCTGATCTCGAACTCTTGAGTTCAAGCAATCCTCCTGCCTCAGCCTCCCAGAGTGCTAGGATTAAAGACGTGAGCCACCTCTCCCAGCCTAATTGTAGACATTTTTAAGGATAGCTCTTCAAAGTGCATACTTTAAGAACTAAAGATTATGAGAAGCTCATTACATGCCCATATTTTTCTTCTTTCTTAGGCAAGCCCTGTCCACAGGCCAGCATCTGGAAGCCCAGGATCAGATGATACAAAGAGCTCTATCCACATTCTTGGCTGTCCCCAGCCCCTGCCCATACTCTGTGCCCAGAGCCCAGAGCCATACTAGAGCTGGGTGAGACCTCTTTTATCCCTACGTGCTCCACCTGGTTACTCTCCCATGGTGTTCCAGGCACCCACCACCCACCCACTCTCAGACACAGACTAGCCTGGTATCTTCTAAATATTTCTTGGATCCCCAATATCCTGCCAACTTGCCTCCCTTCCTGCAGTCCATGGCCTCAACCCTCCCAGGGACCTCTTTTATCCCTGCATGCTCCACCTGGTTACTCTCCCATGGTGCCGTTCCAGGCACCCACCACTCACCCACTCTCAGACACAGACTAGCCTGGTATCTTCTAAATATTTCTTGGATCCCCAATATCCTGCCAACTTGCCTCCCTTCCTGCAGTCCATGGCCTCCACCCTCCCTATATACTGAGCAAGAGTGAACTATCAAGCTCCCCCCAACACTTCAGTGGCTCCCAGCACCTATAAGAGCTAAGGTTTTGCAGGGCCAATATGACTCTACTCCAACTGGGCCTTCCTTCCTGAGGCTCCCCTCCCCCCAGGCTGAGCACTTATGCTCTTGTTGCAGGTCCTCATCTCCGTGTTTCTCACCCCTGTGCCTTTGCCCCAGCTGGTCCCTCTGCCCAGGAAGTCCTTCCAGCCCTTCACCTTTCTCCTGCTTCCTCATTCCTAAAGCCTCAGTCTCACGCCTGCCTCCTTCAGGAAGACCTCCCTTTCCCAACTTTTGTCCACTCTTCTGTCCCCACCTCATCCACCCTGGGCGGGTGCCCTTCCTCCTCCCTGAGCATATCTGCACCAATAGGCTTGCCACACCATTGTATTTATTTCATTTGTGTCTGTTTCTCCTGCATTAGACTATGCACATGAGGGCCAGGACTATGATTTAACTGTCTTTATACGATCACCATCCAGCACAGCTCCTGGCACATAAATATGTACTCAACAAATGCACTGCTTATTGAAAGAGTAAATGAGGAGACATGTGACACTTAGCTCACGTTTTGCTGGCATATAGTTATTTGTGTATGTGGTCCTCTCTGAGAATATTATAAGATCTTTGAGGTCAAATATCTCTTACTTATCTGAACCCTCCCAACAGCACCCAGGGCTCAGTGGCACTCAGTGGCTATGTTCATGCTGAATGAGTGAAATGACAGGTGGGCCAGAGCCCTGGCCTAATCCCTAGCATTGGCAGAAACAGCAGGGCCAGCCGGCTTTTCCCAGCCTTTCTTCCTCCGGGCCCTCCCACCCTGGTGTAGCCAGGGCCCAGCTACAGAAGGGAGGCCCTCACCCCCTATACTCCTCTGACCCATCTTGAGACAGAGAAAGGAGGGACCCTGGTCCCTCCTCTGCCAGCTGAGGATGAAAATGGGAGCTGGATGGAGAGAGGGGGCACAGGGTGTCACACATCCTTTTTGTTCTTGTGTGAAATATATTGTATACATGGAAGAGTATGTGACACACACATATGCAATGTAGGAAATAATAAAACAAACCCCTGTGTACCCAGTACCCAGCTCAATGAGGACACTATTCCAAGTATCTTTGAAGCCCATGTGCCCCCCCTTGACATACTCTCCCCAGAGGAGCCACCATCCTGCATTTAGTGGTAGTGCTTTCCATACCTTTCTTCATGGCTTCCTACCTCTGTATATATCCCAAACAATGTTGCTTAGGTTGCCTGTTTTTAAACTCTCTACAGTTGGAGTCATATTATATTCTTCCATTTCTTGCTTCTTTGGCTCATAATTGTATTGTCTTTTTTGTTTTTTGTTTTTTTGAGACAGAGTCTCACTCTGTCACCCAGGCTAGAGTGCTGTGGCATCAGCCTAGGTCACAGCAACCTCAAACTTCTGGTCTCAACAAATCTTACTGCCTCAGCCTCCCGAGTAGTTGGGACTACAGGCATTTGCCACCATGCCTGCTAATTTTTTCCATATATTTTTAGTTGTCCGGCTAATTTCTTTCTATTTTTAGTAGAGACGGGGTCTCGCTCTTGCTCAAGCTGGTCTTGAACTCCTGAGCTCAAATGATCTGCCCGCCTCGGCCTCCCAGAGTGCTAGGATTACAGGTGTGAGCCACCGCGCCTGGCTTGTTTTCTTTTCTTTTCTTTTCTTTTCTTTTCTTTTCTTTTCAGACAGTATTTCGCTCTGTCACTTGGGCTGGAGTGAGATGGTGTCATCATAGCTCACTGCAAACTCAAACTCTTGGGCTCAAGTGATCCTCCTGCCTCAGCCTCCCAAGGGGCACACACCACCACATCCACTTAATTTTTTAAATGTTTTATAGAGAGGTGGTCTTGCTATGTTGCTCAGGCTGGTCTTGCATTTCTGGCCTCAAGTGATCCTCCCACCTGGGCCTTCCAAAGTGCTGGGATTGCAGGAGTGAGCCACCGCACTCAGCATGGTAAGTGGGAATTTTCTTGAGGAGAAGAAAGCTATTCCAGGCCCAAGGATATCTCAGCACAAGCAGTATCTCCCCTCCTTGAAGATGGCAAGTACATCAGTGGAGGAAGTAGAGGGCTGCCCTTGCCGGTGGGAGGGGAAGGGAAAGAAGAAAGGAGAGCAGACTAGGGCTGTGCCCATGCTGACAGAGACAGACACACCACTAACTCCATCCCCACACCCCGTTCCTTGTGCCCCTGCAGGAGCGAACACGGGTGAGCACGCACATGGACATGCACACTGCCGCACACACCGAGAGAGGCTGTCAGACACGTTGCAGGAGCAGAGGCAAGAAGTGTGAACACGCAGCTGCTCATGGCAGATAAGCCCAGCATTAGGGGCTGCCTGCTTGGCCTGCGCTGAGAGTCCCCTTGCACATCAACCTGGGTTCCCAAGAGGCAGCTTCCACAAAGCCGTGTGTTTTCAGAACAACCTGCCCCCCTCCTCCATATGCTTGTTCTATTTTCGAGAATTGGGTAGCAAAATCTCTTAGTTCATGCTTGAGTCCTGTCTGATGCTTCCAGGCTGGGCAGGATTGGGTATAAAGTAGGTCCCTTTACTTGTTCAAGTGAAATTGTTTAATGAAATTTACTATAAGATGAATTAAGACTTAAAATAGGAGGAAGGAGGAGCCTGAAATGAGAAGAAGATAGTGAAGGGAGACTTGATGTCTTTCGTGATTGGTCTGCAGTCTGCCCAGCCCCTCCTTTCTTTCCAGAAGCCCAGAACGGAAGGATGGGGGTCAGTGCTGGTGCAAGGTTGCTCATTAAGACTGGACCTGGCTGGGCGTGGTGGCTTAGGCCTGTGATCCCAGTACTTTCAGAGGCTGAGGCAGGAGGATCACTTGAGGCCAAGAATTCAAGACCAGACTGTGAAGCATATCGAGATCCGTCTCTACAAAACAAAAAGAAGACACACCGGACGTGGTAGTGTATGCCTGTAGTCTGAGCTACTCGGGAGGCTGAGGTGGAAGGATTGCTTGAGCCCAGCAGTTCAAGGCTGCAATGAGCTATGATCATGCCACTGCACACCAGCTTGGGCAACAGAGTGAGACCCTGTCTCAAAAAACAGAAACAAACACTGGACTTTATGTGAATTTTATATGCCTGCAGATGCTTGGGAGATCTGGGATCTGCTCCCCAGTCCTAAGCTGCTTCCAAGGCCCAGAGCTGGCAACAGTCCAAGCTAAAGAATCACCTTTGGGATAGATAGTGAGATCCAGCAAGTCCCAGCTCCACACAGTGCCTCTCTCCCTGCTTCCAGAAACAGAGGGTGAGTGCACCCCTGGGCAGAGTACACCCTGCAGTCCTTCGAGGCTAGAGAAGGAGGTGGTTGGGAAGCAGGCTGGCTTTTGGGGTCTCCCTCTCCCCCAGGTACTTCCTCTCCCTAGGAGGCTGCCTGGCTCTAGAATGAAGGAAGCAAGTGGGGCCCTCCTTAGTCTTCTGTGGCCAGGTTGCCCGGGTGCTTGGAACCCTGCCACACACACCCCTATGCCCCAGTCACTGGCCCGCAGGGTTGTTGGAAACCTTCATGCTGCAGTTTTTCCACTCTCCCCCGACCACCCACACCTCCAAGGGGACTGGAGCCCATGTTCTGGACTCTTGCACATGGAGAGAGGCCATAGGGGTGGGGCAGGAGCCCAGGAAGTGCCTCAGAGTGTGGCACCGCTAGATGACAAGACAATCTCTCTGTAGCAGAGGCTGTTAGGCCTCCCAAAGAAGGGTCAGACACAGGAACACAGGCTCCTCAGCCCTCTGGGACACCTGTAGCTGCCTCAGAGGTAACATTGTATAAACCCCAACAGCATTTCCTTCACTGATGAGTACCCTTTCCCGATCCCATATTCTGCAATCCCAGGAAAACTTCCAGTACCCCTGTTCCCCAAGGCAGGAAACCCCACGTGGATTCTCCTGTGGGCTCAGCCATCTCATGCTTCCCCACAGGCTCCTGTGGTATGCCCCATGCCTCTGCCCAGCCCCCACTCTTACCAGGAACAGCCACCCAACTCATGTCCCTGCTGCCCCATGGAAGCCTTCATCTCTCTTCACCTTAGAGAGTAGGCCAGGGCTCTCTGGGGCCCAGCACCCTGCCCCCAACCCCTTGCCAGGACAGCCTCTTCCATAAGGCACCTGGCCCCCTAGCAGGCACATCCTGAGCTCAGCCCACTTAAGTGACCTGTCCCAACATCCACCTATCCCCTGCTCAGCTAAGAACAACTAGCTTTTGCTGAGTGGCCACTACATTCCAGGATGCCAGGGGTTCAAAGACAAGTAACAGTATGGGGTCAAAGGAGCTTACAAGTTAGCTGGGGAGATAGACATAAAAACAGATCACTTCAATCACTCCAATCAATTTTAATGCCATCCATTGTTTAAGACCCAGAATGAGCACTGCCCACCCCAACACTTACCTGTCTCTGGTTTGCTCCTGTATCCCCAGCACTTTGCACCTGGCTTAGTGGAGATGCCCACTCAACAAACACTTGCATAATGAATGCCTACCTTGGAGGGCTGTAGGGGTATCACCTCTCTGCCCTCCAGCAAGCTCATGTAAATGAAATCAGATTTAACTGAAACATCAAGGGCAGCCTTGGAAGGGGGAGGTGCAGGAGTGGGCAGGGAAATCTCAAGGCTTTGCCTTGAACTAAATTCTCAGATCTTTTTAGTAGCAGCTAAAAGAGCAAGATTCTGGGGCCACAACCCCTAGCTTCTCTGGGAAGCCAGTCATTGGGACTGCCAAAGCCAGAACCATAACTTTTATGCCTCCAGATTTCAATGCTTCTGCCTTGTCAAACCCATAGCCACTGTAATGGGTCCTTGAATGAATCATCAGTAAATTTTATAGTAAAAATATACACAAGTCACAAAAAGTACAAACCTGGAGATTCAGAGGCCAAGGTAATGTCATAATCACCCCTCAAAACTGGCAAACTGGGTCAGGAGGTGTGAGTCTAAGGGCAGCGGGCAGAGTCTGGCACACAGTGTGGCTGCAGGAGGCAGTTTTCTAAGCTAATATGAAAGTCCAGCGCTGTGATCACCTGGAAGAGCATCACTCTGCAGGGCTGCTGCGGCACAGGCAAAGGCTAGATTTCTCTGCCATTCATTCATCACGGAGGAATTGTTCCTGAAAACCCATTACGTACAGGTATGCTGCAGGCTTCGGGGAAACAGTAGGACCCAACACAGATGTGGTTTGCACCCTGCCTAGTTGGGAAGACAGGTAGACGGGTCTTAGCCAGGAATCACCAGCTTGCCAGGCTTGTTAGGGAGGGAGCGTCACAGGTGTAAGTGTGACTGAGCCCCAGGGGATGAGATCGGAGAGCCTCCCAGCTGAGGCTGCCACAACTGTCAGGTTAGCTCCAGATTTGGACCTTTCTCCTGAGAGTGAGCAGGAGCCACGGAAGGGTTTAAGCAGGAGAGTGCTAGGATGCACTCTGTGTTGGAAAGATACCTGACTGGGGCAGAGCGGATGAGGGAGGCCAGGGCTGTGGTTGGTGCCTGTGGTGGGAGGAGGAGCGAGGAGGGTCAGGGTAAGTGACAGACAGGCTGTGCTGCTGGATTAGATATGGGTGGTGGCTGCAGAGGGAGAGGGAGGTGCCAAGGATGATTCCAAGGTTCTTGGCTTTTGAAACTGGGTGGGAAGTGGTTCCTTTACCCCAAAATCATTGGGAGAGCACTGGGTTTCCCTGCAGCTGGAAGTTGCCTGAAGTGTATCTGATGCTTCTGAAAGACCACATTGTTATTTCAGTGTCAGTGTCAGTGCAGAGGGCAGGGAAAGGGTAATTTTGATGAGGATTTGCCAAAGGAATATTCTTTTTATAAAGAAATATGACAATCTACTTGCAACATTTTGCCCCAAATCTAATAGTGAGATGAATGTTTCTCACAGAAACTTCATGTATAAAATTCAAATGAGCTACTCACAGATGTGTGGAAAACCTAAGAATAGAGAATTGTTTAGGGGAGCTCATTTAGGAAGAAGTGAAGGAGGAATAATTAAAAGCGATGAGGCTGGGATCTGAACCCTGGCTCCACTACTTATTAGCTGTGTGACCCTGGGTAAGTTACCGAACCTCCCTGTTCCTCAGATTCCCCATCAGTAAAATGGAAATAATAACAGTACCTATTTCACAAGACTAGTTGAAGATTTAAAGAGAGTACATAGAGAACTTAACACACTGCCTAGCTCATGGAATCTCTGAGCATGTTACCTATCACTACAGAACACGTGCTTATAGAGGAAAACAACAAAAAAGGCAATTGCTGACTTCCCCATAATCCTTTTCAATAAAGAATTGTTGTCCATATAACTAAAGGTGATTTTTACAAATGCCCTTGTAAGATTTTTAAAAATAGAATAATGCAAATCAGGAAAAAAGTTGTCAGACCTCCTAAGTCTTGGTGTCACCTGTCCAGCTATTTATTGTCTGGCCCAGTCTTGCTTGGGTCATATACTCTTTGATGGAGTCTTCAGTTTCAGAGGATCTCTCCTCTCCTGGGTGGAACAAAAGCTTTCCAAGGTCAGAAGCAATGCTATCTGCATGGCCTCCCGGGTTTTCTTGGTGCCTGGACAGTGCTGAACATGGGCGGCACCATGGTTGCTTAGCACCATACTTGAGGCCCAGACCGTGACCCCCCAGGGAGTGTCTCTGTTGGGAAGGGCTGGTCCTGGCTCTTGCTGTGGGTTCACTGAGGCTGAGCAAAGACAGCAAAAGAGCTCTAGGTGATTCTTTTCTTCTGCTCTGGCTTTTGGTGTTTTGTGTTTTTTTTGAGACAGAGTCTCACTTTATTGCCCGGGGTAGAGTGCCGTGGCGTTGCTCTGGATTTTGGAAGACTAGATAGGTCAGTGGGTGCGGCTGGAAGCCTGTAGGAGATGGAGCTGTCTCACCTTGGGGAATGTGATTAGGGATGTCACAAAGAATCTTTCCAAAAGAAGGAGATGGATGGGGCCAGGAAGCAGCCCTGGTGTTGGGAGGGTGGAGTGGGGAAGCCATGGAAGAGGGGCTATCCCCTCCCCTAGTTGCAACAAAGGAAGCCATCCAGCCTAACTGAAGCCAAGATGGGGCCCACTACAGCTGGGTGGACAGAATACAGCCATAGGCACTACACAGTCAGGGCTCCAGCTGGGAGACAGGGGTGCAAGCAGGGGTTGCAGGACTGCATTCCAGTATGGAATAAGGGCAGGCTGCAGGCATGGCCTGATCCAGGCATGATGAAGTCGATTCACAATAGCTAATGCTTTGGGGGCACTTGGCTATGGGTCAGGTACTGTTTTAAGTACTTTATATGTTTTAAGAAGCTGTAGAGCCAGGACTCCCACTTAGGAAGTCTGCCATCAGAGCTTGTATTCTTAACCATTATACTATGTTACATGTAAAAAGAATACAGTTTTCAGACCTACAAAGAGTTAGACCTCTACTTAACCTTTATGCTAAATGCCATATCAAAAAAAAAAAAAAAAGCCAAGGTTTTGGAGCCGCTCCAAGCCTGTGTGATCTTGGGCAGTTACTTAGATTCTCTAGGTCTCAGTTTCCTCATTCATTTGTAAACTTGAGAATAATATTTAACTACCAGAGTTCTTGAGGATTAAAGAAACATACGTTGAGTGCCTGTGCATGCCTTCTGCAAGACCCCTGGCTTTGGAGGCTCTCAAGACACTGCCCATTGCAGATCCCGATTTCCTCAGCATCCCAGGAGTCTGCAGGTCTGGAATTCAGGAACTACAGTGGATGCACCCCTGGATTCCAGTCCACAGCTGTAGGGGTTCCTCAGCAAAGTCATACTCTAGTTTGATATCTGAGCAGACAAGTGTCCTAGTAAGTGAAGGAGCTGACACTGAGGAATCTGAGGTCCCAAGTAACCCACACCTAGATCATCACAGAAATTTCACACTTCCTGGAGTGGTTCTCCCCTTCCCATGAATGTATTAATTCAGTTGCTATTTACCTATCATTTACTATTCAGCTCACCAAACATTATTAGGCACCAACCATTTGCCAGGTATTATGGTATGTTATCAAATAGTCACCTGGAAGAGCCCACATCCTCTGGACCATGTTTAATTTCCCTTTTCGTCTCCAGCATGTGTCTAGGGATCTTGGAGTACACTCAGTAAACATCTGCACCTGGGGCTGTAATGAAACTACTTTTAGAGATGGGCGTGGGAATGCAACAAGGCTAAGTAGGTTCAGAAGAGGTGGACACTCCAAAGTCCTAAACCATGATACCCATCCACGTCTCTATGGCCACAATGCAGGGCAAGGATCACACATCTGAGAACTTTCAGGGCTCAGGCAGTTCTCATAAATGCCCCAAGTGTCAAGGTGGGACCATGGCAAACTGGAGCCTGCCTGGTCCATAAAGATGGCATTTGCTACTTGGCACCAGCCTATTGCTGCAAGTGAAAATGTGGGCCAAGAGCAGCAGATCTTCTGATTTTTCAAGAGAAACTGGAAATCTGGATTTTTATTTTAAATCTCTAAAAATTTCAGCATTGGCTCTTAATTTTAATCTTTTTTGAAAGCCCTGTGAAAGCCAAACAGAACTTGCCTGCCTGCTGAATTCTGCTCAAAGGTTACCAGTTTGGGACTGTGGAAGAGATGGAGAGCTGTGTGTCCTGGGACCAGGTTATAAGGGACCTACAGTGCGATCCTTCCTTGGGGCCAAGGCCCCAAGGAAGCCATAAAGAGAACTTTGAAGCAATAGTCCTGTCCTCCCAGGGGTTTATAATCTCATTACAGAGACTCAGGCAAAGCAGTAGATGGTCAGGAAGGCATGAGCACAAGACAGTGTGAGTCCCTGGAGTTCAGGGCAGCAGGGAGCAAGGTGGACCTGAGCCTTGGGAGCCTTCCAGGAAGTCAGGCTTGAGACTCTGAGGATGAGGATTCTGGAGGCAGAATCCAGTGAGCTCCAGGAACAAATATGAATGGGCACGACCTATGCTGGAGACCCTAGGAAAAAGCGCCAGAAGTTTGCTTCTAGGTGTCATGGGAAAAGGTTCGCTAGAAATGGTAGGGCTATATCTATAGTATGAGGCTTCGCTGATACCCCCACACCGTCTCATTGGACCTGGCAACTCCAGATGGAAAGGCAGAGAGGGAGGTCCTCCATGCTCTCAGAGGGCAGTGCTGTGGCTGGGCGAGTGGTACAACACCGGCTGAGGTTGATCCCTAACCTGAGAGTCAGGCAGGTTACCGTGTGACTCCTAGCCCCTGTAAGCCTCAGTTTCCTGATTTGTGAAATGATGACAGTAATTATGTTTATCAACGGGGATGAGGGTAAGGACAAGAAACCGATTCAGTATGTCGTTTGTCCCGTTTTTACACGGCTTTTTAAATGAGCAAAGTCCACTGCCTGAGAGTTCTAGTCTCAAGTGAGGTGAAGAGAAAGCACCTGGAAGGCGAAGCTGGTCCCCATGTTTGTCTTTCTTGTCCTTGCTCCAGGAAATGGTATGGATGGTGGGAGGAAAAGGCTGCTTACCCTAGCCACAAGGGAGGAGATGGAGGCAGTTGGGTTCTCCCCATTCCTTCCCCCGGGACAGAGAAGGTAGAGCCCCAGCGCAGCCGCGGGCTGGGAACAGAGCTCAGAGAGGACTCTTTCCCCCAGGATGGACCTTCCCTCTTAACTCACACCTGGGAGGGAGGGCGGGGGCTCAAGGTCAAACATCCCGGGAGTAGGTAAGCACTGCGAGGAAGCGAAGGGGCAACATTTCCCCCTGCATGAACGCGCATACCCTGTTGCTCGCCCAACTGGCCTCGCGGATCTCAGACCAGAAGCTTCCTTTCCTCAAAATCCTTCGGTGTCTTCCCATGCCTTTGGGACAGAGCCCCTCGGCAGGGCGACAAAGCCTGGGTAGCCCCACCCACCTCTCCAGACTCATCTGCCTCACCCATTTCCCGGCTCTGCACCTTTGCCAAAGCTTGTTTGTACTCCAGCCTGGGTTCTTCAGCTTTCCCCCTAGCAAAGGCAGGTCCTCTGCAAAGGCAGCCCTCACAAAGACTCTGCTCACTACTAAGCCCCTTCTCAGAACGTCCCTGCACCTCACCCCAGCCCCACACCAGGGGCAGACCTTGGCAGTCTTCCCTCCTCCTCAGCGGCCATTATGTGTTGCTGTCATAAAGTTATCACAGTGCTTTCTGACTACTAGTCCCTCTATCCCCAACCCATCCCAGACCCCGACTGGAAGCTTCTTGAGAGCAGGAAAACTCTAGTTCCTCGAGGTAACCGTAAGGCTAGCTTTCTGCCTGGGGCATCCCGGCCACTCCAGGGGGCTGGAGAGCTGGGCTGGGGCACCGGCAAGTGGGCGGCAGGATGGAAGAACTAGAGCAGCGGACCGGGCTGCTTTTTAGCAGGGGTGGGGGTGGGGTGAGGTTAGTACTTAGCCGTCTGCAGCAGGCTCCGGCCAAACCCAGGCCACCCGGCCCCGCTCCCGCTCCCTGAGCCGTGCCCACCCGGCCAGGTGATCTCGAACCTTCTCCCTCTCACACCCCAACAACAAACAACCCTCAGCGCTCTCCCTCCGGAGAAAGGAGGTGGAGCCTGACCTCAGCCGGAGGCTGCCGCGGCTGCCGGGGGGTGAGGGGAGGAGGGATCCGAGCTCCAGCCCTTGGGGCTGTCTCCTCTCCAGGGAGTGGCAGGGGTGGGGGCCTGGGCGGGATCCCAAGCGCCAAGAAAGCCCTACCCAGGCAGCTTCGACCCTCCATCGGCGAAGGGAGGAGGGGCAGAAGGGGTGGCTTCAGTGAGTGTCCGCTTCCGACACCGTCCCTCAGGCTGGATGCCCTCGGACCCCCCCTCCATTTACGCCCACCCCTCCTTGAACCCTGCAGCCCCAAAGGCAGGGTGAGACTAGGTGCCAGTAAGCAGTAGGGAGAGGATGCCGCTCTCCTGGGCTCCCGGGAGCCGAGGTGTGCCCATCCCCCACCCCCTTGGCGGGGGGCGGGGGGCGGGGAGGGTGCTGGGCGGGTGAGACGGACCCCTGGGACACACCGACTAGGGCGGAAAAGAGCCTAAAATAGGGTGTAGTCAGTGTTGTTGGGGCTGAGGTGGAGGCGACTGGGGTGAGGGGCAGAGAATGCACTCCAAAGGGAAGGCCTGGAGCCCCAAAGAGGGTCGGAGTCCGGACTCAGAAGGAGGGAAGGAGAATGCAGAAACAGCTTTTTCGGGGAGAGGCAGACTGCAAAGACTTTCTCTGGCCAGCATTCTGGAGGCTAGCGCTGGACAGATGGGGGTTTTGGACACAGCGCCATGGACATGTGTTCCCCAAAGTCTGAACGCATGTCGCCCCCCTGTTCCTTCTTGTGTGGAGACTGAGTCCCACACGGCTCCCCACATCACCTGCCCCCTTGCCCCCAGCCCCCGAGCTGTGGCAGCGAGTGCCTTTAGGGGTGGGAGAGGTCCTGTTTTTTGCTGGGCACTCAACAGCAGGCTCCTTGGCGGCAGGAGGGGGCCTTGCCCCACCAGCTCAGAGTCACAGGGGAGCACTTCTGCCTCCCCTCTCCCTAGGGAAGGGGGCCCCAGCAGGTAAAGAAAGACCAAACAGACTTCTGCACTTGGATTTGCCTGGGGGCAAATAATTTCTGGAGATCCCTTTAAGGAGGGGTGCTCCGATCCCTTTAAGAGGGAGTGGGTCACAGCAAAAGGACTATAAAAGTCCAGCTTTCTTTATTCCCCCACCCCTCGGGGGCTTCCTATGATGGGGGAGGGGGCAAATGCTGCAGCCGCATTTAATTGGTGACCTGGTGTCCCTCCCCCAGAGAGCTTTGCCCTTCAGTTTGTCCAGTGGGGCTGAGGGGCCAGGTGGTTCAGTGAGTGTTTCTGGGACTTAGAATTCAGGTGCTCTGGGGGGTGGCTTGAGGGCGTGGGAGAAGAGCTGCCCCCTCCCAGAAAAGAAGATGGGACCTGGGCATGGAATGGAGGGAGGAGAAAGTGGTCACTGCCACCACCGCAGGGACTGCTCTGCCCGTTGGGGTGCCCTGTCCGGTGCCAGGTGGCTGGATCTGAGGGCAGGCGGTCCGCAGGGACTGCGGCGGGCAGTGGGGGGAGGTGCCTGCCGGCTGGACTGGAGATGACGGAGCAGCCAGTCTGTCCCGGCTGTCAGTCTGGTCGTACGCGGTGGGGGAGGGGTGTGCAGCGTGCTCTCTCTGGCCCTGGATGTTTTCCTCTCGGCATCTCCCTCTTTCTGCTCTCCTGCTCCGAGGCAGTTAACCCTTCCTGATGGGTCTGGAGGTTCCTGGGTAGAGAAAGCCCTTGCCTGGTGGTAGGGAGGGGATGGCCCTGGAGACGTGGTGGACCCATTCTTCTTTCCTGACCAAGCGCCAAACCCTTTTCAGTGGGGGACGTCTGGGCTACTGAATGTGCCAGGGACAGGAAGGGTGATGGGCCCTTGGCATTGGCATAGCTGCCCTAGTCAACTGGGTTGAGGGCAGTATTCACTCAGGAAAGGTTAGAAGAGCTGAAGGAAGGAGGAAGAGGTAGGGTCCTTTCCAGGTATGGAAGGTCTTTCGACTGGGAAGGGAGGAGGCCCAGTCGCAGAGGTCCCTGAAGTAGGGACAGGAGAGGCCAAAAGGTCCCTTTGGGGGACAGGCAGGGTGTAGCCCCTGGCTTCCTCTTTGCTGGCTTGTTGACCAGCCTTAACAAGCAACAGGGTGGAATCGGGGAACAGAGGAAGATGAGTGAGCTGGCACAGGAGGAACATCAAGTGCCTTTAGCCAGCCTGTGTCCCCGAATGATAGCCCACTCAGTCAGAGTCTCCTGGGGCAAGGGAGACAGCCACCCACAAGGGAAGGCTCTGAGGATAGAACCCTCCAGCTGCCAGGCAGGCTGGGTAGGTGGAGTGGGCTTTCATGACCACCCTGCCTCCTCTCCAGTCAGTATTCCCTTTTTCCTCCCACTGGGGCCCCAAATAAGACAGCTCTTTTCTCCCCACCCCAGGACCACTGGATCTTCACCCCCAGATGCCAGGGAAAAGTCCAGTTCCTCCAACCTCATCCTGCCACCATTTCCTAGGCTGAATGTGGGCTTCCTGCCACTTGAGCCTCCTTCCCTGTGCCCAGGTACATACATTTCTCTTCTGACCCTCTCAATCTCTGCCCATTGTCGAGCATGAAACAGCTGCCAAGGTCAGCACAGGCTGGGTTGCTGACAGGATCCCTGTCCCCTCTTCTGCCTTGGCCTGTAGCATGGCTCTACTCTAGCAGCCACCACTGTTGTTACCCTCTACCACCAATCTCTGATGAGGGGTGTGGGCCACTATGGGGCTAATTAGCCCACAGGACAGATTGGGGCAGGGAGAGGGGGAATTTTTTGAGGTGGGGAGTCAGGTAGCCCTGACGTGTGTGGCGGACGGGGCTGTTGGGAATCTGTCCTGGGAAGCTGAGGGAGGGGAGAAATCTTTTAGTGTCCTACTTTTGTAAGTTTGGGGATTTTGCTTTCCCCAAGGGTGGGACGTGGGAGAAGTAGGGGCAGTTGTCTTAGGAGAAACTGGCCCTTTGAGAAGTTTCCAGATCACAGTCTTAGCTTCCAGTAACATACTTCCCTTGCTGGGTGGACCCCTCCTTTAAAGGTGTTCCACAACACAGCTAAGACAGCATACAACCCTTGACAGCTCTGGAGGCAGATGCGGGAACCCTTTTGGGGGCAGTTAATTTCTCAGCCATAGCTGCTAGAAGTCCTGATTGTCTTAAAGGCTGCCTGTGTGAGAGAGTGCTTGAGTCCCAAGATCTAGAAAGGCTGGGCACTGTGTGTGGTGCAGAGGAGCCCCTCTGGAGAAACCCCTCAGCCACACTCCCAGGTTGGGTTTTTCTGGCTTGCCTAGGCAGCCTCAGCACTCTGGGTGCTTCTCTCAGCCCAAGGCGTTCCTGGGCCCAGCCCTCCCTGGGCTGCTCCCAGCACTCCAGTGACTTGACACTACCCTTTCTGCTGCTGCTCCTTTTACCTCCCAAAGCTCCCCTCCCCCGCCTGAATTGGGAATGAGGCTTTGTTCAGGGGTGGACTCAACATTTCTCAAGAACCTACTGTGTGCACATCTAGTGCTTGTTCAAGTGAAATCCTATGCAGGCTCAGTTAGTACAAGATGCCCAAGACACAGCCCCTTCCCGCACTTAACAGGGACCTCCCACCTCTCCTTGTGACCTCAGCTGCTGTGCCCACCCACCCCGCTGACCCCGCGAGCGTGCTCGGGCTTGGAAAGGCACGTCTGTGGGTGTGAGAGACGGAGCCACAGCATTCGGTGACTAGGGGGAAGCCAGGTAAGTGTCTACACTTTGTCCCATCGTGGCTTGGGGACGCCAGTGAGTCCAGCCGCGCCTGTCAGGTTGCCCGCCCCCTTCTCCCTCCCCCAGAGAGCTCGGATGTTCCCCGCGGTGGTGGAAGAGGGTGTGTGGGTGTCAAGGACTCACAGACCAGGCTCTGCTGTCAGCTGGAAATGGATGAGGGTTCCACACTCTGCTTCTGAAGAGGGTGAATTAGGAGCTGGGGTTGGGGGCGGTAGGTGAAGGGCAGAAAGAGGAAAAAAAGATGCGGGTGAGGGGTTACCGAGCCAGGACCGACCTTGCTTGAAAGGAAAGGAGACGTGGCAGGCAGGGAAGTCGGAAAGATGAGGCAAGGGCGGGAGGGGCTTCTCAGCAGTCGGGGCCCTTTCGCTGGAGTCTGGGGCCCTTTCCGCAAGAAAGGGGGGTTGTTCTCGCTTGATTTTCGGCTGGTCTTCCCGAAGCTTTGCCCTAGGGGCAGCAGCCTCTGGCGAGGGTGGGGTGTTCCTCGCCCGCAGTTTTCTCCTGCCGGCGCTGGGACGATGGATAAGGGGGAAAGGGATGTAAAGGGGTGACGGTCAGGGTGGGGGCGAGATAAGATTTCTCCGTGGGGGGCAGCGGCTGGGGGATTGGGGCTCCAGGGTCGGGTCACCATGGGATACGGGCTCAGGTTCTGGAGACGAAGAGAAAATCCAAGAAGCCGGCAAAGAAAATCATCCCCCTGCCACCACCCTTGGCACCATACCCCTCCCCCCAGGCCCCACCACTCCCCGCACCGCCTCCCCCGGCCGCCTCGTGCTGCCCCCTGCGTTGGGACGACCGACCCACGGCTCTGATTGGTCGGAGACCGGGAGGGGGAGCCGAGGGCCGGATTGGCTGGCGGGGCCAGCGCTGGGCGGGGCGTCTGATTGGCGGAGCTGGCCGAGGGGCGCGTCGCTGATTGGCTGGGGACGAGGAAGCAGGAAGGAGGGCGGCGGAGGCTCCGCTCTCGGGGAGTTTGTGGGGGAACCGCGAGCGGCGTAGCGGATCCCGGAGCCCGGCCCCTGCCGCCCGCCCGTCCGGCTGCCTGCCCCGCCCGTCCGGCCCCAGCCGTCCGCCCGCCCGGGCCAGGCGCGCCCGCCCCCCCCGACGGCCCCGCCCGGCCGCGGCCCCCGCTCCGCCCGCCCGGCCCCGGCCCCCAGGAGGAGGCGCTGACGCAGCAGCGTGGAGCCCGGGAATTGAGCGCCCCCGGGGGGTTCCAGCCGCCGGATTCCAGCCCGGCCAGGGCCTGCGGGCGCCCAGAGCCGCGCCGTCCGCGCCGCCCGTTCCGGTGAGCTAAGGGCTGGGGTCGGTGAGGGGGAAGGGGCGAGCGGGCAGGCGGGAGCGAGCGAGGTAGGCAGACGAGCAAAGGGGGAGAGGACCGGCCGCCCGTCAGCGCGCCCCACCAAGCGCGCCGCGTCGCCGCCCCCGCCAGCCCGGGAGGGGACGGACGGACGGACGACGCGAAGCAGGTGCGGCCACCCGCCCCCTCGCGCCGTCTCCCTCCCTTGGGTCCGGCGCCACGGTCCCGCCATCGGGGAGCGCTGCGCGCCTCGAGGTGACAGCCCCCGGGGGCCGCCCGCCTTGCAGGCCGGGGACGGGGTGGGTGGCGGCCTCAGGGTGGCAGCTTGGCCGGGCGGCGGCGGGGCTGGCGTCCGGGGCTGCGGAGGGCGGGAGGACGCCGGTCGTTTCCTCGCAGCCGTGGAGCCGGCTCGCCTCGGAGTGCGCGGGCGGCGAGGCCCCCGCCGCGCCCCCTCCCCCATCGCGGTCCCCGAGGCTAGGGGCCGCGGCCGGGGGCGGCGCCGCGGGATCGCCAGCTCTAGGTGGGGGGCGCCCTCCCGCGCTGGGAGCTGACCGGTTATCGCTGGATGGGGGGAAGGAGGTGGGGGCCGCGCCGGGGCACGGGGCAGTGTAGACCCGACCCGATCGGGCTGGGAGGAAGGGAGGCGCCGAAGACGGAAGGGGACCGGTTCGAAAAGCGAGTGTGGGCCGAGGGAGGCCCGGCGGGGACCGTGCGGGGCGGCGGCCGAGTCCGAGGTGGAGCGGGGGGAATCGAAGTTGTCAGACCGCCTGTAAGTGACAGCGGGACCCTGTGCTTGCGGCTCGGCCTGGTCCTGCCTTGCCCGCTCCGCCGCTGCTTCTCTAGGACTGGGGGCCGGGTCAGGTCGGGCCCGAGGGGCCCGCTCGGCTGTGAAGGCGGCGGACAAAGGCGACGCCCGAGAGGGCGCAGGTGGTGGCGTCGGGGAGGGGAGCAGGTCCGAGGCACCCACCCCGAGGGGCGGGTGACCGGGCCGGACTCTGCCCCTGCGACTGCGGGGGCCGGGGCGCCCGCCGGGAGGAGCTGCGGCACTGGTTCACCGCTCCAGCCGCTGATCGCCTCACGGCTGTGGGAAGAGTGGGGTCGACTCGGCCAGGGCCGAGGGGCAGGGGTGGGGGTGTGCTCACGGTGCGTCCTGGCTGGTGGTGACAGGGTTCTGAACACACCAGAGCGACTCTCCCCGTGAACCGCTTTAGAGCCTGCCAGGAATGAGGGGTTTTCAGCAAGCAGAGCCTGCCTGCGGGCAAAGGTTTCACCCCACCTGGAACATCTAGTCTTCCATTGTCGACAGTTCTGAGAGTGCAGAACACTAGTTGGATTGGAACTGGGAGACACCTCCCAAATGTGCTCCAGCAATCCCTCCACAACTGCTTTCAGCACTTTTCCTTAGCCAAGAAGGTACCCACATAGGGAAATGAGAAGCTGAGTTTATAAATCCAGGCAGGAATTTAATGATTAAATAAAAAGGTTTCTAGCTTTTTTCCTTTGTGCCACCTGAGACTTTCCTCCCCACCTTCTTCACCTCCATGCCTTCCATAAAAAAGGAGAAAAGGCCTCAGAAGGACCACCTGTCTTGGAGGGACACCACTGTCCTTGGCCAGCTGGAGGACACTTAGGAACCACTGGCATAAGTTGTGAGTCCCTCCAACCCCACCAGCCACCAGCTCTAAGTTGGATGTGTTTACCTGTTTGTAAAAACTCACTCAGAACTCCCTCTGCCCCCTCATGTGGACACCACACCTACATGAAGAGTTGGGATCACAAAGACATGGGAACTCAGGCTGTTTAGAACGTGGATTTTTGCTGAGATTCTGAGTTTGAGATTCCCATCTTGGGGAGGGCTGGTTAGGAGCTACCCTCAGCTGTGATTGGCTGTAATCCCCCCCCCACACACACAAAGCTGCCTGTCTGCCATGCCAGAGGGGTAGAATGGGCATGGAGTTTATTCATGGCCACCCCCAACACCCTCCCCAGAAGGGCCTAGACCCCAGTCTGGGTGGAGTTGAAGCTTGTGGCAAAGGGAGGTATTACCTCACACTGGAGACAAAAGTTTGTTCTGAGAGAGTTTAATTGCATGTCTAACATCCAGAGAATGAAGAATCTCAAGGCCTTTGTACCTTCTGTGGGGCTATAGGGTGTCTTTGGTGACAGTCAGAAGGGGGTGACCTGGTCTAGCCATTGGAATATGAAGAGGAGTTGCCAAAATAACATTTCCCTCTTTGATAAGGGCGTTCTTACCTGGCAGGAGACTCATGCCAGTCAGAGCCAGTGTTCAGGAGGGTCTACTCTGGGGTGTTTAGTCAGTGATTAGGTTTTTATTTTTTTTTTTTGATACCTCCTTTTCTTACTTTCTATTGCCCTGCTGTCCCCATGTCACGCCGGTGTTGTCACAGCCTCCATTTCTCTCCTGCTCCCTCTGGCCCTTCTGATCTAGTCTGTACACAGCTACCAGAGCATTCTTCCTAAAGCACCCCTTCCCCATGTCACTCCCCTCCCCACAAACTTGCAGTGGTGCTCCTTTTCCTGCAGTCTGACCCTAGACAGTGTCCCCTCAGGCTCTTCCCTGGCCATGCCATGCACATTTAACTCCCCGCATCTTTGCTCCTGCCACTCCCTCCCTTCCTCTTCTCCCACTTGAGTCCCACTTGTCCTTAGTCTCGCTGTTGCTCAGGCCACTCCAGGCCAGCGTATTCATCTGCCTCTGGATTTTTTAACATGGTATCTTCTTGAGTGGTTTTGTATGTTGGAAGTTTCTTAAGGACAGAGAGTATGAGTGTTAGACCTTTGTGTGTGTGTGAGCGAGTAAGCGAGTGAGAGAATATTCCAATATTCCTCAGATAGAGCTGTGCACGTTGTTTTTGTTTGAATAAATGCAGTTGGCTGCTGAGTTGGGTGGGAACAGAGGGGAAACCTTCCCTTTAGCTTCTCCAGAAAAGCTCAATATGCAGTCCTTGGGGGTTTCCAACCTTTTCTGTCAAAGGCATAAAGATAGGGCATATTTGGAGTGCTGTAGCATGGGAAATTGAGCTGCTGTTTCTGATATTTATGCTGGTGAAGAATCTGTCCTGTGGACTGCTCACATGATACCATATAGACATGAATTGGAAAAGAGCTGTAATCCTGTTTTCCTCCTACCTCACCAGACCGTTCTCTCTACCCAGCTTTGCTGCTCTTATGCAGTTTTCCTTGTTGTCCCTGCTAAATGAATCCATATGTTTTATCTCTTCTCAATCCGAGTGTAAATGAAGGAGAAAACACAATTCTGAGAACAGAAAAGAAAAATACTCCTGGGTCTGGCCCATGGATGAGACTTTGGGGCTGGTTTTGGAAGAGGTATTTCTGGGGGCATCACTGATGTGAGAGGCACAATCAGCTCCACATTGGACCCATCAGAAAGGAAAGCTACAGTCCCAGCTCTCTCAGACTTCGGTTTTTGTTCCTCATCAACCCTGGATCATGGGGGAAATGGATAGAGGACTGGTGACCGGTGTAGGCTAGACAGTGAAAAAATATATTCTGCATCCATCCCCTTTCCCCCAAACCTCCCTTTTGTGCCCCAGTTTGATGATTAATGGACCAGCATTTCCCTTCCAAGCGGGAAGGCCACCCCTTACAGTTGCCATGGCAATGCAGACCGCTCCCCCGTCAATTAAAAAAAAATCCCTACTACTTCTCTCCTCCTTCTACTGTAGCAGGAGAAAAGCTACCTCAGAATGCATCTCCTGGGCTCTCTCCTCAGCTGCTTAAGCTGTTTTTGCTGTGTGTTCTAGAACATGGTCCTTTCTGGGGATTGCCTCAGTTTTTTCACCTTAAGCAAATTGTGCCCCTCGTGGAGCCAGCAGCCCCTCAAACACTTCTATTTAGGAAACAGAAAATTCCTGTTTGTTTATTCATCCGCAATGCAAATTAAAAACCAGAAAGAGCCCTCTTCTATCTTTTCCTTTTGGGTTAAAAAAAAAATGCTGTCTACACCTTCTCTGGTGTTTGGAGGTACAAGGTGGGGAGCGTTTGACATCCATAAAGGAAGTTTCAGTAAACCTAGAAGGAATTCAGCCTCCTAGCATATGTACTTCAAAATGGAGTTTTGTGGGGATTTTCAGAATTATTTTCATTCCTCCCCACTTCTTTGTCCCAGCATCCAGGAGGACTTGTGTGTTTTCATTTTATCTGTTCTTAGTCCTCTTGGCCTTGCTCCGGCAACATCTGGCCTCAGCGCCCTGTCGCAAGGTGAGTCATTAAGGAGGAAAAAAAAAAACTTAAGGAAAAAAAGTCTCTGGAGTTGAGAAGTAGCCTGTGTTGAACTAAGGCTGCCAGCCGAAGCTGCCGAGTTTATGGAGCATTATACGAACAGCCCCGACATTAAAGGGCCTCTTTTTTATGAATGGGTTGTGAAGAATGTAAATAAAGCAGCATCTCTCAATGGGGAAGCATTTTACATAAGCAGTACTACCCCAGCCCAAGTATTTATGGGAATTTGCTAGCACAGTCTGGCAAGGCTCACTTCCTTTGTGAACTTGCCATTGTGCTGGGACTTTGGAGGGACAAGGAGAGTGTGCCTCAATTCTGAGGGCAGCCCCAGCGCCCCCACTCTGCAGGTTTCCCCAGCCTTGACTTGATGGCCAGCTCATGGTTGGAAGTGCCTGTTAGCCCTGCAAAGACGAGAAGGACAGTGTGTAGTGGACAGCTCGTGGTGATTAGAAGCACAGGCTCCTGAAGCCTGCAGTCCCAAGATTCTGCAGCTCCCGAGCCCTCAGGCTGCCTACACCTCCCCAGGACAGGGGACAGGGAGGTCCTGGATGATGAAATCCTGCCTGGTTTTATGGGCGGCACCTAACTGGTGTAAAATGGACTGGTTTGAATTTCAGCTTCTTTATGTTTCCCCTGCCTACCTCCTGGTACTGCCACTAATGAGCAGTAAAATGGCTAAAAGGGAGGAGGAGGAAGAGTAGCAGCAGCAAGGCTGCAGGCAGCCTGACAAGCGCCCTCCGTTCCACTGAGTCACCAGCCCAGCCAATGGGGATGTTGGTGTCCTGCACTAGATGACTTGTTCCAAAAGCTGGGGACCAGAGTACTGTGGATTTAGTGAGCAGGTCCCAGGGCTCAGTCATGCCCAGGACTCAGTTATGCTCAGAACTTTGTGCTGTGTCCTGGGTCAAGGAGTGGGGAGGACAGGGGAATCATCAGATTCTGTTTTTCCCAGTGGGAAACACCTGCAAGGGTGCTCGTTCACCTGACTCAGTGTCCCGCTTACGGAAAAAATAGCATTGTGTTTGAGATCTGCAGGCCCAATCCACCAGGGGTAAAAAAAAATCGGTTTGTCTCTCAGCCTCGCTGATTTGAGTTGGGAACTTATTTCGGAGCACCCTGACCAAGTTACCTGCATAGAAAAATGACAGTGAATTTTCTCTTGGTTAACAGTATCAATGCCAGACAGGAACTTGGGTCTCAATATTTTTCTTGCATATTTTGCAAATATTGCAATATTTTTCTTCCTTTTCCACTGGGGTTTGGAGAGGAGAGGTGCTTTGACCCCCTGTCCTTGGGTAAGGAGATGGGACCTGTCTTTCTGCCTTTCCCATGACCCCAGCGATCTCACTAGGGGTGGTGCTGACCACTCCTACTTTCATTCTGTCTGCAGTGCCTATTTTGGATTCCTAGCCTCCATCAATGCAGCTTTTTCAATTTCTTGTCTATAGAGGAGAGGGGTAGCCCACACTTACCTCCCATCTCCTACCTGTACAAAATGTTTGGGGATAATTCAGTTTGTTAATTACATTCTCATGTGACCAGGTAGTTTAGAGGTGAGTTTATTGGTTTTTAGAAGACCTTTGTAGAAATCATGGGAAAGGTATTATTAGGGTTCCACCTGATGCCAGGAGATCCTGGCAAGCATGCCAGAAGAAAGGATGGCGTCCACGTTTCCACTATAGTCAGAACCAGCAGGGTCCTCCTTAGTCATGAAGGTGTCTTTTACTTTGTTCCTGGAGGGGCTTATACAGTTTGGACAGAATGTAGAAAAGAATTCTAAAAGTGATGGACTGTAAGATGATCTTCAGAGAAAATTGAAAGGATTCGGATTTATTTGGCCCAAAGAGAGGTAGCCAAGGGGCAATTAATATGTCTCCACATATTAAGGTGACTGTTAGAGTGTGATTGCAGTCTGGGCTTGGAGGAAGGGGATTTCACCTGAGGCAAGAAATGTGGACAGGCTGGGCGCAGTGGCTCACGCCTGTAATCCTAGCACTCTGGGAGGCCGAGGTGGGCGGATTGCTCAAGATCAGGAGTTCGAGACCAGCCTGAGCAAGAGTGAGACCCCGTCTCTACTATAAATAGAAAGAAATTAATTGGCCAACTAAAAATATATACAAAAAATTAGCCGGGCATGGTGGCGCATGCCTGTAGTCCCAGCTACTTGGGAGGCTGAGGCAGTAGGATTGCTATAGCCCAGGAGTTTGAGGTTGCTGTGAG